>VYZW01014013.1:2902-38353 GCA_013401315.1 Balaeniceps rex | reverse complement strand
GGATTTGGTTCAAGAATTATTTTCATCCCACCAAACTCCATTTGCTGAACATATTTACATTATTAAGGGTCACTGTGTGTTTGGGGTTTTTGGTAGCTTACAGTCTAAACATATACAGTGTGAATATGCCTGCTGCGATGGGCACCGCTTATAAAAGTCTGGAATAATAAAACCATGACCGTGAGAAGAAAAATCATGCCTTTCTGAAGACCTTTATTGATGAAAAAAGTCCTACTAAAACCAGTGGGACAGTTCTATGTTAGCTAGATATTACCCTGACAAGGAAGGTCTTGCAGCAGGAGATCCCTAAGAGATGAAGGTTGAAGCCCATGGCACTAGCATGGAAACACATTGCCGTGTGTTGCAGCTGCAAGCTTTTTCACTGCTTAAAATTCCCAGTATATGAGAGTTGTGCAAAACCTTACTGAAGATGTTATTTGTCCCCTGGTTTACTTTTACCTGTTCAGCCTTTAGGAGTGTGTTTTACTTGTGTCAGTGACAAGTGGAGCCTTGCAGACTCAGACAAATAATGTTACGAAAGCAAGGTTTATTCCCAAAAATAAAAATTCTATGCGAAAACTCTATACTCTTGGTCCCAAGAAGGGCTAGCAATAGGGTTTGTAACACAGATATACTTGTTATTGCATAGGTCAACAGTCTGCTGGAGATTACCCTAGCTATGCTAATGTTAGCTAGGGCCCAGTGAAAATGTTACATGAAGATTTTGTGGGACAACAGTTTATTAAATTCTTATTTTTTGAAAACTAAATCTGAAAAAATAAAACTATCTCAGATGAAGCACTTGCTAAAGTAGAGGGCTTTTGACTTCACTGTTCCATAAAGGGCATAAATGAGGTTATTAATTCAGTCATAAATTTCACATTTCCTGGCATCTCAATGTTTAACTATGGAAACTTTATTTAGCATTAACAGGGAGGGCCTTTGCATGTGTGTTGGCTTATGCTTTGAGTGCTCACCATGTGTTTAGTGGCATATGGACACAGAGAAGAGACAGCTCTGCCCCTAGGATCTTACAAACTGGTTTAGTGCCAAACAGAGCAGTGAAAAGAACGGATTTGTACGTGAGATGTATGTATATATTATAGGCATACACGATATCTTACAATGCATCTAGACAAAACATGAGACAGATCAAAGCAGCATGCTGAATTTAAATTATAAGGGAGAGAGGTATGCAGAAAATTGGTGGAGATACCAGGTTTTGTAATGGTGAAAGAAAGGGAGGTATATCACTCCCGGTCCAAATTCTTCCAGCTGCAAGAGATTAGCTTTTGATTTTATAGAAAACCTAGATTTCCGCATTTGCAGAGAAAATTGTTTGAGAAGTTGACATCAATTTAAATATCTGGCACAAATAGATAATATACTTAGATGATGCCTTTTTGACGTATATGTAATAAATATGCTTCCGATCAACCCGAACAGATAGAATAGCCAACACTATTGTTTGCCAACAGTATTATACTGATGCAAAATATAATAAACATTTTCTACTTGGTGAAATTAAACCAAGCCCAGAAGTCATGTGAAACTGTATACGAATTCTAACTTAGCAAACTGCAGCGTACGTAGTAATGGCCAAAGCCAACCACTTAGGGCTTCATTAAATAAAATTCATAACCCATAAGACTTGTGCAGTAGAAAACACTAATGTTACTGGAAACTCAAGAAAAAAGAAAGTAAAAGAAAGAATTAAAACTATGCTCACATTAGACAGAATTATTCATTTGTACTTCAGAAAGTAGCAAGCTATGTTCCTGAACAAGATGAAGTCAATTTAAGGGCAGAGTAATTAGGACTAAACAGCTGTATGTGATGGAGTAGAATCTCTGCAACAGGAAAAATTATACAACTTGAGAGGCTGATTTGCTGCCAGAAACAGAATTGTCACCAGTTGACATTCGTCTTTGTAGGGAATGTTGCAAGAAAATTAATTACGATTAAAAGCAGAATAAAAATTGCTGATACAGCCCTGGAGAGAGAGCAAGATGAAAAACACTGTATGTGAAGGTTAACAGCCTGTATACAAAAATCATCTTGTTCAATCACGCAGTGCCTTTTGCCTTTTGAACTCTAAAAAGTCTTCTGTATTATATACTGAAGTCCACTAAAAGTTCATAAATGCATATTATTCTCATTCTCCAATAAATGCATTAGAAAGCTACCTATAATCCATATGGAAATCACTGTCCCTGGATGTAAAGGAAGGCAACTCTTTAGTAAGATTCAAAATAAGTTTAGAAAGTTACTTATGTGAAAACAGCATTTGTAGATAGAAGATCAAAGACGAATGTCACAAAGGTATCAGAGAAACAATCCAAAGAATTGTTTCTTGAAGAGAAAAATTGCACAAATGGGGAATTGCATTATTGGAATGTTTAGACTATGATGGAAGTAATATTATTTGAAAATTCTTATTCCAGACATATCTCCTTTGCTTCCTAATCTCACCTTCAAGTTAAAATAGAAGAAAAGGAACAGTTTGTGAAATGCATATTCCATGTTTTACAAACCATCTTTATTTAAAAATATCTAGCTTAGGCCACTATCAAAAGAACTGATCAAAAACCTTCCATATTCTAACCTTCTTGGGTCAGAAATATGTCAAAGATTTCAGTAAGCAAAACATCAGCTCAGAATACTTAGGTGATTATAATACCTAGAGAAAAAACATTGGAATCTTACAGGGTGCTGCTAGGTAAAGCCAAAATCTAGGCCTTGCAATATAAGAAGCCCTGGGAGACAAGACCTTCTGAAGACAAAGAAGATGCTTCTGGAAAAAAAAGTAGAGATTCCTTTCATGAAAGAAAGAAATTCAGCAAGGGACCAAAACCTTTGATTTATTGATTGATCTGATTTGCTTTAATCTCTTAAAAAACTGACCAGTGTAATCTGGTTATTTATCATCCTAAACAAGATGGAGGTTAGGTGGAGCATAGGACATTTAGAAGAAATAAAGTGGTATTTAAATTGGATAACACAAATGAAGTACAAACAAAATAAATCATCTAATCCCCAAGGCAGATGCTGGATTGATCATCTACATGCTGGCAACTCATCCTGCTCAAATCTCTCGACCTGCATTTCACGTAGTTGGAAGAAAGAAGAGAATAGGAATTGGCTGCTGTATGGGTGCACAGTGTTACCCTAGCTCAGGAATCAAACGCAACAGAGATATACGTGAGAGAAACACCTTTTTCAAAAGTAGGTCTGATGCAGTCATATATTGTGAAAATTCTTCATTTTCTTCTCAAATAATAGTAACTGCTTCCAGATAGACAAACCTTTCCATCTGGAAAGCAGAGGATTTATAGGGCTCGATATCAGTGCTCCTGGCCTAGTCTGTAGTCTCTTTTCTTATTCAAACATTTTAAAGACAGATTTAGCAGAAAGGTTCAACCCTGTTATTATTGGCCAGTGTTCATCACTACTGGAACAAGAGAATGCGTGGGATCAAACAATTTGTTAGACATGAGATGACTCCAGCTACCTCAGGAGGAACTAGACCTTCATGGAAATACAGCTTATCCTATGCCTCGTAACTGAGGGAGTTCACACCTCTACAGCTGGCTGCCTCATTTCCATATACCAAATGATGGTACTGGTGCTGCAGGCCTGTGATGCCATTATGAAAGGTGTGGTATATGAAATGTAGAAATGTGTATGAAAACAGCTGCTGGCCTTGCGAGAATGAAGTCTCCAGACTGCTCTGAGCCACTGATGGCTTACGAATGCACAAAGCTTGTTTCCAGCAAAGCTGATAAGCACCAAGGACAAGCCTCCTCGACTGTGCTGGACCTGGGGTACCCCAGAGATAGGATCAACATACCAGTTTGGGAAGTACTAGGAAAGTTCATAAAGTTGGGGGTCTGGGGAGGTCACGCGGCAAGCATTTTTCTCTGACTACATAGTCATGAACATGTTTTAGGGGAGCACTTCCCATTCTTTCCAACATTGCTTAAGGAGCGTGTAAGAGATGGAGCCCTACAGATAATTTAATTACATTCTTAGCAATTTCAGCATTTATTCTGGAGACAAGCTAGAGCTACCTTTCAGAGCTAATGTAATTATTACAAACATCACATTTATGGAGATCTGCTGCTGTGCCCTGTGTGATATATAGGAAGTCTGAGAAAAATATTAAACACAGACAAATAAGCTGAATTCTGGACTCCTATGGATGTCCTTAGTAATTTGTGTAAATGACAAAAGCATCCATCTTAATGTCCTTCCTATCAGCAACACAAACCCAGGTTAAATACTGGAAATGAAAATTCAAAATGTCTCCTGTGCTCATATCCTGGACAATTGTGGTGATTTGATGGCTGATTTCTCTCAAATGCAAGTGCTTTTTTTCCTGTATAGGTTCTGCTTTACTGTGGAACACATTGTACTAATATGTTATAGTGCTTTAAATTGGTTGTGGTATTATGTGTAGGGTTTTAAGTTCATCATCCTGTTATGAAGGAGCCACTGATCTTTATAAGGATTATTGTGCCTGAATAATTTTATGGATGGCATTGGTGCAAGCTGATTTCCTTACCATATAAAATCTCACTGGCAACCTCAGTGACTGCTAGTTTATGTTCTTGGACTGCCATCTAATTGACTTACATAGACTGCTTACAGTTTTCTGATATTTTAATAAAACCGTTTGGCATAGTAATGGTAACTTATTTCATTACAAGTAATAATATATGCTAAACATAGGCACAATGAGGAGAACAGTAAATGCCAAACAAAACTTTGTTAAACTCACAGTTAAGTTTAGGGAAGAAAAATGAATGTGTAGTGAGCCGAGCTGGCTGCTTATCCTTATTAAACAGCCAAAGAATTGTGCAGTGTCACAGAAAGTGCAATAAATAAAATTAAAATGCCAATTAGAAACAATCAAACAATTCCCACGGTCTGCATGCAATTTCAAAGTACATGCGGATGAATACAGGATCTCTGCCCCTTTCAACTTCTTTTTGGGAGCCTAGGCATCCCAAAAAGCTCCCAGACAGCCTGCATGTCCCAGAAATGCTCTGTAGAGGGTGGCGGAGCAAGGGCTTGAGCAACTCCATATGTTTGGCCAAATATTAGCAGAGGAGCTTGTGTTGCCAGAAGGACTTTGTCTTTTTAGGTGACTCACTGCATGCAAGGGTCTGCATAGGTGCCGAACTCAACACGGGGTCTATTACTGGGGTTCACGCAGAACCTGCACAGCATCCCAGGTTGCTCTCCTTTTCACCTCTTGTTGCAATAACCTGTCCTACATCCTCTTCTCCTGTTTCTCTTGCATCACTGGGAAGCACCTTGAGCTCAAAACTCCTCTTCAGTATTTTCACAGCAGTGGCATGCATTCCTGCTCTTTTCCCTCTCTTGGTGACTCAGACGTGCTTAAGCCCCAAGGTGGAATGGCCACCTTTCAGATCCCTAAATGCCTGCAAAGACATCCTGCTCATTATCTTTCTTCCTCGAAGGAATGAAAAGTAAGAAATTATTTTCTCCCACTTCATTTCTGCATTGTAAGGCCACAGCTGGCATGCTGCACCATTTTTGTATTCTTCCTTTTTTGTTTGTGAACTCAGCTGTCTTGGAACTAAAGGTGTCAGCCCACAAGACAAACAGTGGCACATATCAGAGTAAGAGCACTGCCGTAAGCTTTATTTTATTAAAACTTTCTTGAAAGTCTAAAGTAAATATGACATTTCTTCTCCCTGAAAAAGTGGTGGCAGGATAAGATTTATAAACAGAGCTTCCATTGCTGACCTCAGTTCCATAATCTGCTTCAGTGTGGGCAACCCATGAAGGACACAGCAGGGGGAATGAAAGAAGAAAGACACAAACCAACAAGGAGTCCTGGAGGGAAGATGGAAGGAGGAAAGGGAAATGCTGCATAAATCCTTGGGCAGCCCAGCACACCTCAGAGAATTATGAAATACCTGTGGAGTTCATTGGCCATCTTGCCTTTGGACACAGGCGTCTGTCAAAACAATATCTAGTATGGTGCGGATGATGAGCTGTGTTGAAACTCCCACTCCTCCATTCCCACTCCTGTGGGTGCCTGAGAACCCACCTGTGAAGGAGTCCTGGACAATTTTTCCCGGGATGCCTGGTGGGACAGCCTGCTGGTGAGCCACCTCCATTCTCCCAGGGGAAATCTCACTCCTTGGGGCCTCCTCTTCCCTGTCCTCTCTCAGTTGTAGGAGAACAGTGTCATGGGGAGGGATCAGTGAGTTCAGCTCTTGGGACACTGGCATGTACTTTGTCAGCCTCCACACAGCAGAAATATGAAAGCAGGGACTGCTATACTTGTGGTTAGTATCCTTTGCCTCCCAGTATAATCGTTTCAGTCCTTGTTTTGCTTCTGGCATGGCATCCCAGGCATATGACGTATGTTTCTACTATGATGTATGTTCCTATTACTGATGCCAACCCTGTGCTTCCTTGAACAATATTCTGGGTATTACTGGGAATGCGAGTAACCCTCTGGCCAACAAGCCACATATTGGCAGCACACTCTTGGCCCGGCAGACCACACGATGGCTGGCAGCCTGGAGCCCCTAAGTGTTACGCTGGCAGTCTGAAGCAGTCCGACAGGAAAATGTGTAACTAAACACCAAAGAAGGTGATATGAAGTACCATCCATCTCCCACAGAATAGAGGGCAGAGGAGTAGTTTGCAAAAAAAGACAGACCAGCGAAGGGGCAGTTAAAAGAGTATCTATAAAGAAATACTTGTTTTTGTGCCCAGTTGCTTCCAGATGTGTTGTAACCACACTACAAGGAGGCAGGGTAGAATGGGTAAGAACAGCTCAGTTGGCTGCATACTGGAAACCTGAACAGCACTTGCAAGCTCAGACTGTATTCCTCCTCAGGAAAGGAGGATAAGGGTTTTCAGTGTAGATGACAGTAGTGGCATAGGTAACCACATAAAACCTATAAATGCATACAGGATCCAATTTTAGCTCCTGAACAAAAAACAGTTTCTGTCCTGGCATTTATAAATACAAACCATCCCTCTGTGCTTTACATCTCACATAAAGGAGAAATATAAGCTTCTGATGTAATGACGTAAGTGCTTAGAAGTATTTATTATTAATGTAGGTTGTGTATGACCTGTTATGTTGTACAATCAAAGTAGGGTCATTAATGGTTTCATGTACAAGGCATGAGGCAGTGAAAATTTAACAGCTGGTATTAATTATGTTCGTAACAGTCTCAGACTATCCAAAACTGTTCATATTTTTATCTACATGGAACCATTCTTTAGGTCATATGGGTAAAAAATACAGCATCTGTTACTCTTATTCAAGCTTTAATGTTATAATCATATGACCAAGAGAAAGCAAGGACAGTACCGTGCACTGGTTAGAGTGTTTTCCCTTACTTAGAACAATTTTATGCCTTTTCAGTTCCAATATACCTTAAAAAAGCACCCTATGACAACTCATTTCCAGGGAAGTCTTGTACAAGGTACCATTATAAAAGGCACTCAGAAAAACTCGTGTTGAACCCTGTGGATAGCCCTGATCATCCGGCATGATGAAAGATTAACTCGAACAGGGAAAGGCACAAAGACTCTTTAAGTTGACCAGGGCCTGGGCAGCCCCACCACAGCAGAGCACATTGTTTTGCACGCCAAACAGAGATCCAAGGACAGGAGTATCATCCCTGCCTACAGATCATTATCCAATGCCCTCATATAAGTGTTGTGCAGGGAAAAAATTATTTAAGCTACTGGATATGTTAGCACAGAATCAAAATATAAATAAATCTAGACACGAAACTAGGAGAGATCTGTAACAGAAGAAAAGTATGGCTCTGAAATACTGTCCCGATAGATGCTGAGAAAAACTGTCCTGGGCTGAAGATCTAAGATGTATTTTTATAGCAGAGAACGTATTATTTTGTGTCATGCCTGTGAGAACAAGTAAACTGGACTTGGTATACCAAAAAGGTCCATTCAAGACTAAATTGCCCAAAACAGCTGAACTGCAAATATATCTTTCCAGTCCTTATCTGTATTTATCTGTAAAGTCATAAGTCAGCTGCATCTAATAGGGAACAATGAGGCTATCACCAACACACCACTATAAATAACCTCAGTGCAGGAGCATTACTCACTATAACAGAGTCATCAAAACTAATTACTACTTGGGCTATAGACAGAGAAGGATTTTATTTCATGGGCACCTTCCTCCTAACACAACAATCCTTCAACGGCACATTCCCATGCTCCCGCAATACAAACGTCACGAAACTAATGTGAGCATACAACTGTTAAGATTTTTAGCAGTTGTTCTGAGGTCTTCCCAGTATCCCAAGTTTTACACATAATGAGATTTCTCACCTTATATTTGCAAAATAGAAGAGAGATTGTTCCATTTCAGAGAGTCACTTCAAAAGGTTTTTAGGTTGGGAAGGAGGCACACTAGAAACCCAGAGAGTGGAGTAGAGCTACTTCAGACACATACCTTTTCCCCTTTGTCTCCAAGCAGCTCCATGGAAATTATATGGGAGATTACATAGAGTTGTATTACAGTGCCTCTCCTTTGAAACTACTCCTTAGCAGACATCTCTTTACAAGTGGGGGCATCTCTATTTTAGAAGGTGAAAATGGAGTTGCAGAGAAGTGCGGTGGTGTAGATACAAACACCTCAATTTTCTGGCAATCCAGAGGGCTAGGAGAATGCCCCTGGCATGTGCAAGGAGGTGCTTTCCTTGCACCCAAAGCCACCTGCTTGTACTATAGGAAAGGGCTGGAATCAATTAAGCTGCATGACTGAGTAGCAGACAGTTTCAGGAAGGGAAAAAAAAAATCAAACTTCTGTAACTGAAGGAAAACGACTAGCACAGATGGATAGGCAAGTTTCAGAGAGGTTTATAGTTTGCCTAGTAGTAATTTTCTTTTTCATCTGCTTTATCCAAACCACATCAGTCTGCAAACATGGACTGCAAACTTCATGAGGACATTTATTTCTATGGAGAACTAGGCTAGTAGTCCACAGTGAGTCATTTTTAAACAGTTTAAGCCTTTATCTGTTCATGAGGAACATAACGTTTAAGTATTTATTTACTAGCCAGAAGCATTTATTTTATAGCCATTTATCTATGAAGATTGTTCTCAAGTGAGTTCATTACGTGTGCCTAGTATTTCAAATGCCAGGTTTACTGGTTGTTGTCACTGGATACTAATTCCCTTAGCAATGCTCTTGGCTGAATGAATACTACTACCCTTAAAAATCTGGTTTATAGTAGGAATATTTATGTACATGAAGCTCTAGTCTTGCTTCTGGAAAACTCTCTTTTTCTCAACTTGAAGTTTGACATTTTTGTGGACACTCTGACAAATAGCTCACTGCTGGGAATATTTAGAGGAAATAAGACAGGTCCAAAAAATGCCAAGATCCATCTTTACCCTCTCACCTGATCAAATAGGATCAAAAAATGTTGCAGTCTGTTTGATCAAGCAACTCTTCTGAGACTTTCAAACGTATTGATCTTTGATCCTAACCAGAAAGCACAGGTCTCCCTGTTGTTTTTTTCAGTCTTAGCTACAGTCCAGAAGTGAATAACCAGCTATTTCAGAATTTCAAAGGATGGACTTCCTTCCTTAACTCTCTGAAGCCTTCATAAGCCACAGAATTGAGAAGGCCACTAATTACATAGCTCTTCAGTCCCTAAATACATTTATTTTAGGTAGGGAAGGAGTTGCGTGAAATTAGCCGCAGTTAATTTACTTAGTCTAGGTGTGGTGCTAATGACTTTCCTGAAGAAAGACTGTCCAGATGCACAGACCACTTTGGGAGGGGTAGGGAGACCCCTCTGCTCCTGAGGACGTAAAGGCTTTGTAACTAGAATGATGAGTTGCCAGCCAGGTCCTGACACACAAATATCCATCTGGTAGTCCTCATTGTATAAGTGTCTGCTAACGGAGCTGGAAGTTTCTCATTTCAGTAAGAGGTTTAAAATTGCATCAGGGGAGCCCATGTTTGCTTTTGCTTTTTAGAAGCTTAAGAAGTCACAATTCAGTTACTAGTCCTGCTTAGACCCTTTTTCCTGCCATTAAAAATCCCTGTTACAGGGATTTAGAGAGGCAACTGATGTAGAAAAGCATACTGTGGTAAACCCAGACTAAATAAAATCAGTAGCAAAGATGCAGTTGACACTAGCAGAGTAGGATCAATGGCACTATAAAATCAGACTTCTCTATATATCAAGATTGTTTACCTTGGATTTGAACAAGATGCACTCCTATGCACTATCAAAATCCTGATTCAGGGAAGCCCACATGCTTAATTTTAAGCTATAGAGCAGTGCCCTATTTTTTCTGAATGGAATTTAGAACAGCTAAGCTCAAATTACCTTCTTCTCCCGCAACTTACATGGAAACCTTAGTTTAGGCATAGGATACCTCCCATAGTATTTTAGTTTTTTGAAAAGCATTTTCAATGCAGAAAAAAGTGTTAAATTGGCTTTAGAATTTATGTTGCCACTCCCGAACAGGTTTCAGTCTTCAGGAAGACCTTGTTTATAGTGCAACTACAACAATAGTAACTAGGCGTTGGTAAATATTTTGGTTCACTCACATTCAAAAGCCTGTTAGGATCAAGAGGTTCAAATGCACCTCACAATATTTTGCTACATGCCAGAAGGCTTTCCTGGTTGTTGTCAGTTATCGGAAATCACTTCTTTTCATGACTCTGATATGTGCAACCTAGTCATGCAATCTCCAATATTAAGACAGGCAGCAATAAGGTATTCTTCACCCTACAGGGCAATGAATCTGTATGTTGAGGAAATGGGACACTGCACTTTCTCAGCATGTTTTTCAGAGAAATTTAAAGGGTAACAGAACATGTTCATATTAGCAGCTGAAGAGGCATAGAGGAAAGCTACCCACAGCTTACTCATTTTCACAATTTTAGTAGATTATCA
The DNA here is from genome assembly GCA_013401315.1 of Balaeniceps rex. Classification (NCBI taxonomy): domain Eukaryota; kingdom Metazoa; phylum Chordata; class Aves; order Pelecaniformes; family Balaenicipitidae; genus Balaeniceps; species Balaeniceps rex. The sequence continues at coordinate 27,407 of VYZW01014013.1, read as the reverse complement.
GGCTAAATTACATTCCAAAATAATTTTTCACTAAGTATAGGCATGATGGAGCTTCCAACTTTACTTTAACCTCCTGAGGATAGAATATCTTATTTTTCCAAGAACAGGTCAGAACCTCTTCTTCCTCAATAATGATCAAATATGAATTCTGGCATCCTTTAAAATTCAGCAGAACCATGGAAGAAAAGCATGCCTTTGAATCATACTTTTATCAGTAAGTGCTAAGAAAGCAACTCTGGAGCAGCTATGAGATTAACCACAGAGAATCACAGTTCATGTCCTCTGTTTTTTTCTCTCCTTTCCCTGAAACACTTCTATCTGCCCCTTAGGTAGAGTTTGCTCTATATACAGAGCCTCAAGGGCCCACTCATTTTTGGAGGCAGAGGACAGCCCAAAGAGCTCAAGTATGCAACTCCCGATAAGAAGCAAAGGTGAGAAGCATTTCAGTTCCATTAAAATGGAGCTGAGAAACATGTGGAACTGATTCAATTCATATATCCCTTATCTTAATCAACAGCCTAGTATTTTTTTTATTAACAGTAAGTCATTGGATTCAAGTTTTATTTTACAGAATAGTAACTGTAGAAAACTAAGAAAAGAAAAATCATCACATTAGCATCTGTGAAATAATGACTCATAAGCCCATGGAGTCATTGTCTTACACTAACAATATGCGAAGCCTAGAGAAGCTTTTGTTAATGATCTCTATTGAGGGATTGATGGTCACACAAATGGCTGGCATCTGCTGTTCCAGAAATGAACTAAACTAATTTCATTTCATCTCTTGAAAGAAAATAATATCCACTAAAGTATCAGATACAGAGTTTCTCTCTGTTTCTCTCTTATTTCGCAGATTTTCTCATTCATTCCAGTGACAAGCTGGGCATGTGAATACAAGACTGTAAGGAAACCTGACAGCCTTTGAAATGGAGGCTTTTAAGAAACAGACACACAACACAAACTGAGGAAGGACTGATGTAGAAGTGGCAATACATTGGCAAAGAAATGAAAAAGGGAAGAACAGATAGAAATTACAGAAAGAAGGGTGGATTGATTCCTTGGATTTCCACTGTATGTACACTGGAAGACTGTTCTGAAAATCATCAGACAATTAGGAGGTGTTTTTTCTCTCTAGGTGATACTGGTTACCCTGCTAATAAATACATGAAAGTCTAAAGAACATAGTACACTAGGAAGAGAGTGAAAAGTTGTAATTGTTAACCAGTACACAGACAGCACAATTTCTCTTGTGACCAGAATCAGAGCTCTCTTGTGCCCTATTCAGATACTCAGATATCAAATTCTCCACTTTTCCTTTTGTACACTGGAATCATTAGATAAATACCACAGGTTATTAGAATAATATCATTTTCAGGGACACATGCACTTTTCTTTATCCTACCTTCACACAGTAGGTGTCATGGTTTAACCCCAGCCAGCAGCTAGGCACCACACAGCCGCTCACCCACTCCCCCCTCAGTGGGATGGGGAAGAGAATCGGAAGGGTAAAAGTGAGAAAACTCCAAGGTTGAGATAAAGACAGCTTAATAGGTAAAGCAAAAGCTACGCATGCAAGCAAAGCAACACAAGGAATTCATTCACTACTTCCCATCGGCAGGCAGGCGTGCAGCCACCTCCAGGAAAGCAGGGCTCCATCACGCATAACGGTTACTTGGGAAGACCAATGCCATCACTCCAAACGTCCCCCCCTTCCTTCTTCTTCCCCCAGCTTTATATGCTGAGCATGTCGTCGTATGGTGTGGAATATCCCTTTGGTCAGTTGGGGTCAGCTGTCCCAGCCATGTCCCCTCCCAACTTCTTGTGCATCCCCAGCCTACTCGCTGGTGGGGTGGGGTGAGAAGCAGAAAAGGCCTTGACTCTGTGTGAGCACTGCTCAGCAGTAACTAAACATCCCTGTATTATCAGCACTGTTTTCAGCACAAATCCAAAACATAGCCCCATACTAGCTAATATGAAGAAAATTAACTCTATCCCAGCCAAAACCAGCACAGTAGGTGATTAAAGAAGCACATTAGATTAAATGAATTTACAATTAGAACTCAGCTCCTTGAAAACTGACTTTCTGTCCTGAAGAGTCCACTCATCTTACAGAAGGAAGTGGAGGACAGCAGTTAATTCTAATATACCACTTGAACCAAATTCTTGGTTGAGATAAATGAGCGAAGCTTCACTGGTATCAACAAAGCTGGAGTGACTCATACTGAGTAAGGGTATGATCCTTAATCATTGCTTATACTGTTATTTATCTACTCTTAATGATGTCTTCTTTTCCTTGAGGTAGGAATTCTTTATAGATTTTTCTCATAAACCTCATATATGCTACCTTTAGGGCTTTCTAGGGAAAAAAAACCAAAACACAAGAGCTTCTTCGATTTTGCAAGTGTTACCAGGAATGCTAGAGCCACATCCTAAATTTTAGCTTGATGTGACTCAGTCTGATACCACACTGACATCCAAAGCAGACAAACTTTTTTAGACAAGTGCTGACAGATGTTGTGGATCTGAGGCAGGAAAACAGCCTTTAGTATTTAATGTGATAATGAGAAATTAAACTGCCTGAGGCATGAAATATAATTGTTCATTTACACTGAAAACATATTGATGCAAAAACAATCATTACAGTCATGGATGACAAAAGCAGTAAAATAATAGACCCACATCATCTACAAACCACAGTGTTGAAACTTTAATATTTTCTCTAAGTAGCCTCTGGGGAATGTGCATGCTTTAATGATAGCATCGGTATAGGTCTCTTGGTGCTAGAAATGGTGGAAAAGTTGGTATATACACACAGTTGTTCATTACTGAGTCTTTCTCAGATCAAGTGAAAGAGCTTACTGAATGCTGTAGTGCTATGCACTGTAGGTCCAGGCTATCACTGCCACTACCAGCGATAAACAGGTCATACCATAAAGATTAGGGAGGATTTCCTCAAAAAGGTCTTAGAAATACATACTTTGGCAAAGGGACAGCCCACAGAAGTTGGGTCTTGCCAGTTTCGTATGTGATGTGAAAGGACATGGCCAACCTGAGCTAAGCCATCCCAGCAGCAGCAGAACTCCACAAAAGATCAAATTTGAATGCACTGGCTGTTGGACTGGACAGTGCATATCAGTAATCCTCTGCTGTTGCAAGAATGAAGAAGAAATAGAAGCCAAAAGAGTTTTCATGAGTAGGATATTCCCCTTGATGTCTTCTGGCTGAGGCAGTAGATACAAGGAAGCAAGAGGCTGGGCCATCAAACACACAAGCAAGGGAGAATTCCCCCCATTCAGACTCATGAGAGGAATATTTTTGTGAGTAGATAGAAAGCTTTGACCACCATGGCATGCTGCAGGAAGGTAGGCTCTTCCAAATTTTTTCTGGAATTTGAGTTATATTCTATTTGCTGTTTTAAATATTCATCCAAAGTGAATAACTGAAGTTCTGAGATTTGCCAGTGGCCAAGTTACAGCATAAGTTTCATAAGTAATACAAAGGGCATGGATACAGCACTGGAAATATAAAAGTAGCATACATTCAGTAAAGCAAAAATAGCAGAGAAACATATCTTCCTGGTTCATTAAACCAAAAGATGAGAAAGCTTGAAACACATATCTCCAGATTTTCACCAGGAGAAAAAATGAAAAGAGGTTCAGCTGCTACTGTAACCTGAGGCAGCTGCAGTGCTAGTTGCAAAGCAAAGGCAAAACCTGCTATTGAGGTTTTCTGTAACATTTACTCTTTTTAAAAAAGAGATTCTTTACTGCAGCCTTTTATTCGATCAATAAAACAACAAACAAGACCCAAAGAAGCCATGCTCCTGTAAGGCAGCATGCTCTGCTGCTCTACGGCAGGTGGGTAGGCAGAAAAGATTCCAGGTGAGCACCAGGAACACCACGCCACCACGATTTCATGCTCTTCCACTGCAGCAGGAAAGCAGCACCTCTTTAATTATTGTGCAAACCACAGAGCAATGCCTCCACATAGCTTTTGAAAACATTCTGGATATAAAGGCCTCCAAATCACAACATGATTTCTAAGAAATATAAAAGACAATTTGTATTAATTACTGTGTATGGAAAACATTAGCCTCCCTCAGAAATGGGTTATCCCTATCTCCTTCCACCACCCCCTCAAGTATTTATGATTGGTTTCCGTTACCTTTTCCCATCCTTATCCAGGACCTACATGATTGTAGCTGTTGTAAATTCAGTAATGTACTTCTAACTGCAGTGAGGCTTTTGTATAATGTCTTAACTTCTCTCTATATTTGACTTTTATTGTTCATTACCTTATTCCTTTCTGCCAGGTACTGTATAGACATACCAAAATTTCCAAGTAAGTTTACCTTTCCTTTAGCATCATTAAAGAAGCACAGACATGAGAACAGATTTTTGACAACTGTAGCTCCAGTTTCAGACTGATCAGACTGATCAATTTCTGTCCTCCATAATGCTTTCAAAATACTTAGGTGACTCAGGGAGTCTCCTGGACTTAAGCCTTATATCCATAATTGAGCTAAAACAGACTTGGACCAATAGACTTGGACTCATCTATGTCCAAGAACAGGACTATCAAATGTAATCCCCTTAGGCACTGAAGTGCAAGTTAAGCTATCTATGTATGCAACACTTTCCCTGGCACTGCTGCCACTTTTACACAGCTGAGAATCACAGTGTCTAGCGCATGCCTTGGCTAGACCAGAGTCCTTATTGCCACCTCTTACCAAAGATTTCCACAAATAAGCTTAAAGGATGTAAGGATGTCCAAAGTATATCTAAAGCACATCTACTAAGCAGAGCTTTGTTCAAAACACGGTGTCAATTTCTTTAAAAAAGCAAATTAGTTTGGTGGTAATGGGTGCTGATCTTGATCTTTCTAGTCTTTTGTTTCTCCTTCCACTCTTGCTCGCCATACATGTTTATCCTGTAGCCCATTCTGTTGGCCAGTATAAAGGAGATATGGACTTACATGCCCTTTTCAGTTGGAAAAAGTTAAGAAACATACCTGTCACCTTCATATCTTTTATTCCACGTCCTCTTTTGAAGTTACTTTTCAGAAAAAAAGTCATAGTTCACTGGCTGAGAGAAAGTAAATGTAACTTTCTACCCCAAGGACAGTGGTGCTTACCAAGGAAGCATACCAGATTCTGGTACCTGAACAAATGAGCAATTCCTGAATGATTGCTTGATCTACATTTTCAGGAACAAGTTTATGCATTAGCCTTAGGGGAAAGGTAGAAGCACATGCATCTTTCTATTCTTGCTGAATTGGGACCTAGAAATTAATTTCTTTGAGAAAAGCAGTTTAAAAATAGCTCATCAGACACATCTTTGATTTACACTAACCCAAAAACTGAAGGGTATTTAGCAAAGCTAGGTGAACTAGTCTGTGTTTACTTCTTTGTCACTCAAAAAAACATATGCCTCCTAGATTACTTAAGAGATGAGATTCCTACCTTCAGAAATTTCTGTTTCCTTAGAGTAGCATCAGGAGACAAACAGGAGCACTTGTCTGGAAGCATTTCAAAGGCTCTTAAACCAGAACAGGAGTCCTTTAATTTGTAGTGATGTCCTCATGGTCACTGTGTAAAGATGAACTGTGGTCATTTACTTTCTGACTAACATTTTTAATTGGAAAATATTGGTGCATGGAAATCTTTTGCTGGGTGCAGCAGGAGAAGGTTATAGGTCTTAGATGAGATGTCTGGTCAAAGTTAGAAATCATCTTACAGAAGCAGCCATTAGGTCTCATGCCAGGCTTTTAGTGATCCTGTAGAAGACCCAGCTTCAAACCTGCATACCTTGCTCAGAGCAGGGATATGTAATTGTTTTCATTATATCCAGTATGAATACACTAATCATTTTGGTCTCTTTCAACAAAACAAAACAAAACAAAACAAACCCAAATAGTCTCCAGCTTCTCCCTGTGTAGCTTACATATTCCCTTCAATCAAGAATTCTGAGATTGTTAAACTGCCATTTTCCTCCCTTGCGCTGCTGAAATGCCTTCAGGGCCTGCTCCTACTGCACACTGAAGTCAGCAATGTAGTTGTTGTAAGCTTGAATTCCCTGATAGTTGCCCCTATCCCAAGCAAATAAATAAATAAATAAATATTTGGCACCTTACATTAGACCTTTGGTGTGAAATAAGGCTACAGTCCCAAAGCAATCACAGAAATAATGTTCTCATTATTAACTTTATTCAGAGCTTCCACTTCAGAATGAACCATTCTGATCCTATATATATATGTACACACACAACATACATGAGATTTTTGCCTGTAATATTTTCTTCTTGCAATTTGTGTAACAAATGTCACTGAGAAAGAACTGATGAAGTTTGGGGAGTTTAATTGCTTTGAGCTTTTACATTAAGCAGGGTTTATCTGCGATTATGTTTGACTTGGAGCTGAACCTATTCATTAGATACAAAGGAGGCTGTTTGTTTGATTCTGGAGCAATAAAGCTTCCACTTTCTTACCAGGGAGTCAATAACATTATCACTTGTCACTATAATTTTCTTCCTCTCTCTAGTAGGCAACAATAGATCTTGCTTGCAAGATGATGGGCAACAGCTTTACACCCCATCAGCATCACCAGCAGGGAGCTGTGGGTGGTAACATTGCACCGTTGAGTATTTCCCCCCCGTTTCTGGACGCCTTCCATAAATAATGAAACTACGTTTCCTCTATAATCCTGGTTGGTACAGTAAACAGTAAAATAACTCTGCCACCACACCTCTCTGGCAGACAGCCAGCATGGCTGAGGATTCAGAGAGAACACCTTAAGGCTTGAAATAAGGAGCTGTCACTCTCCAGGTCAGCAACTGCAAATGGACACATGTCAGCAAAAATAAGAATATTTAGCAGTTTACAGGTGAGTTTGGAACCGTTTATTCCTTCCCCAAACTCACCCCACTCCAAAGAAATCATCTTTAAAAAACAGCTTTCCAGGGATTCTTTCCCCCTCTTACTTCTTTTCTTGCTAGGAAAAAAAGTCATCAAAAGCCTAACTTTTAAAGAAAACAGGTTTTGTGCTGTTTATTTCTGTCTGCTTTGTCCATTTTTTATTTCCCCCTCCTTCTTTTCCACACTGTAATTAAAGGAAAAGAAAGTAAAACACAGAAAGGACTCAAGACGAAGAAAATAATTCTCTGAAGCTTTCAAAAAACAGCAGATTCTTTGAATATTCATTTTGTGAAACATTCATTTTTCAAGAAGTGCTGCAACTGAAATGTGGCTTCAAGATGCAAGAAAGGACACCATCTTGGGGAAGAATATATTGATTAGACAACCCAGGTTTAGTATCATCAGGTGGTCACAGTGAGCTACCTGATTCTCATGGTTGACGAGTCTAAGAAACAAAAAGAGTATAATCTGTGAGGGTAGAAAATAACTACTCCATGTGCTGCAGAGAGATAAGATGACAAAAGCAATTGACAATTTTTTCTAACCTTTTGGGAAAGAAAAGCATCATAGCATTGTAATAAGAGAATGAGAGAGAGGGAGCACGAATGGAGGAGAGCTGATGTCTAAATGGGAAACACTGAGTAATGGGGAAAGAAATAAAAGGAAAATACTAAAACAGATTACTAAACAGTAAGACTAAAACAGATATTAGTAATATAAACAGATGGTCTGAACTAGATCTGTGTTTCATTCACTGTCTGAATCACTCACTAAAAAATAATGAGTACTATTATTTTGGGCTTACACAAAAATTCTTTCTCCATTGAGGAAACCACAAAATCAGCTCATACCGCTTAAAACAAACCAGTTAAAAAACACTTTCCCTTCTCTCCTGAAATCCTCTTTCAGTTCAAGTAAAACACATCGGGTAAAACATTGCAAATAAGAAGTGTTTAAATTGACCCTGAAATAAAATATTTTGCTCTATAAAAGGAAATAAAACATGGCCAAATCTGATACAAAAATTGAGTTAAATTTGAGAAGTTAAAACTGGAAGTAGAAGGCATTGCCTTCATTTTTCCACTAAGGAGAAAGAGTTATGTAAAAAATTCCATTTTCATAATTGACATAAGTTATCGCATTCCTTATTTTTTTATCTTTCTATCTTTGTTTTAATCACTTCTCTTCAAAGAACATGTTTGTGGTGTCAGTGATTCTGTAGTGCTTGTTACCCTCTGAAGTTAGAGAAGAACTGTTATCTTTCTGCCATATCACACCACCTCTCAAATAAAGAGCCCAAAACAACATGGAGCTTCATCATCTGTGCTGCGTATAGTGAGTTACAAACTTATCTTTCTTTCATTGCTCACTATTGTCCCATAAGAATCATTGAATGCAACCTTTTTCCCACGTAGAGCACTGCTAATGCTTTATGCCACAGCCTATGATTTCAGTGGAGATGCTCCTGGCCCACAATGGTTTTGCCATACAAATCCCCTGTCTCTGCAGTAGAAGGACAGGACAGGATGTGCAGCACTATGCCAAGGGACAATATTAAAGTTTTAGTAGATGTAATCAACTGTTACTGGCAAGGAATTTCTTTACTTGGTAAGGTGATTTACTAGGTTGTGACTTGACTTCAGTAGAGAACTATTCCCTCTACACCAAACCAAAGAAATATTTTGGAGAATTCAATAAAATCGGCACTCTTCCCTTGAGCAGAGGGCTTTTCTGCTGGATTCTTCGCTCCAGCAATGAAATAAATGGCATAAAATGGAGACACATTTACGCCTGCAGTCACTCTCTCATCTGCAAAGATGGTACTGATGGAGAAAACAGTTTTATATGCTCACACAGGTCTGGCTAGTTTAGATTACAGGTAGGGATTTAATTGACTTCATGGCTCCTGTTCATCACATCCGCAGTTTTACTGCTACGCAAATCCTCCTGTCCTCTCCAGCTGCCATTCCATTTCTTTTCCTTCTGAGAGTCAAACAGCAAAACCTTCTGATGAGGTGGGGAAAAGCAAATTAAACTACTCTAAAATATAATAAAACCTTTTAGGTGGCTTTGTTCATTTGACAGAACGAACACCTATCTTCTGCACTGCTTTCATTTTATGCACAGTTCTGACAAGGGCTATAAAATTACTTGACATTTTGTGATATGCGTACTGTCATTGACATAACACAATGGAACAAGACAGACAAGCAGGCTATAGCACATACATAGCACTGAGAGCTGTTTAAGACAGCTTCTCTGTCCTAAAAGTTTTTTCTGCCTGCAGTCCTGAGAGCAATAACTGAAAAACAAGCAACAGAATGGCTCTTTCAGCTACAATTATTCGGGTTCTACACCAGATAGACTGTGTTTTGCTTTAAACTTCACAGGAGGGTAAAAGATGAAACATGAGAGTATTTTGTAAGCATTCAGTGATGTAAAAGTGTATCTATTTAAACAGGTACATTTTAAGATGATGGAGCCACAATTTCAAGGCAAGATTGATTCAAGTGGTTGTATTAGAGTACATAAAGAACCAGGCTGGCCATTCATTTCCAATTCATGATGATTTTTGGTGGAGGATGGGCATTTAAGTACAATATCTGCCTTAGAAAGTCCCATTCCTACTATACAGACTTGCATCTTTGTGGCTCAGAAAAATAGGAGAACATTTTTTTGAAAGTAGGCTACATTGGCAGAGACACTCTTATTTTTCATTGCAAACAACAGTCTGCAGGGATAGTTAAGGATTTATGAACTTGTTTGCCATCTAAGTAAAAGAAAACCTAACAAACATATGGCCTAAGTACTTGTCTCTGTCTCCTAGTTTTGCTTTGGAGGCTTTGAGTGTGACTTTGCCATTAGTGTAGGGCAATGAAGAGACAAAAATACATACTTTCAGAAATGTCTTATAGCCTACATCAAAAGAAGGAAGCCTGTTCTTCATTTCTTATTTATGAAAGGTAGCTAACAAGCAAAGGAAAACAGACAATGAAGAGGCATCTTCCTCCCACCGCCAACTGCCAGAGTTGATGCCATGAGAGGAATCATTTTTTCCTGCATCAGCTACTTTTCAACCATATATATAAATCACAGATAAATTAAACAGAAGACAACAATAACCATTTTTTTCTTTAAACATTCAACAAAACATGATTAGGATGAGAATTCTCCACTGAAGTTTCTTTTCCACCAAAATGAATGGTAATTTTTAATGAAAATTCTGTTTGCATCTAGATGGTGCAAATGAGTTACTGAAAACTACATTTTTTCGGTGTTTAAAGTGGAAAACTCAAATTTAGACTATGCGAAACCATTATGTAATACAATTTCCCAGTCCTGGGATTTTATGAAATTATTTTCATTGGTTCCAATAATTTTTTTTCCAAAGATGATTTTTATAGAAACAGCTACATCAGTGCAAGCTGGTAACATGGACAGTTACACAAGCACAAAGGTACACTGGCTGTGGTATTTCCTTTCCCTTACTAAAAGTAATGATACACTATTCCTGTAATGACTACCTGTATATCAACTGCCCACATACAAAAGACAGATGATGGAAAAAGGTCTACCAGGACAAGTCTTTCAGTGAATGAAAAAATTCTCCATAAAATATTTTCAAGAATGTGTTTACAAAACTAGCTGTCCTTTTTAGCTGATGACAAAACATACTCCAAGGACTTTGGGGCTGTTATTTTGCTTAGGACTTAAATCAGGTGTGGCCAACCTGCCTGACCCCACAAGCTTCACACCAAAATCGTTGTGTAACTATGAGCCACAAGACATAGGACACAAACACTGTCACCACACCAAGGGAAGGGAATACTCTGAAAGGGTTCACTTTCTAGCTGACACTAGGTCCCCAGGGGTCTCACCACCTTAGTGTGAGGTTATCCTGAGGAGAGCAATGATGCTGGTCTCAGCATCCCCCAGCCGAGCATCTGGGTTATGCAGCAGCAGCTCTGCATCTGCACAGCTCTGAGACAGAGGGCTGGTAAGCGAGCTGTGCTTGAACCACACAAGGCACATGAGCCAGTGTGGTCAGCCCTCCTTTAAATAGTAGAACAAACTTTAAAAGATCAGGATCATCAAGCTGCCTGAGGAGCTGCAAATAGACAAAAAACAGAGGAACAGAGCAGGGGGCAAGGATGACTGTCAGTGCCACAAGATACCATTCATTGTCAATATGAAAACATTTCTGTCATTCTGCAAAAGATTGGATTTTCATTACAAATAAAAACATGCTTATTCTTATTTATTATTATTGAACTTTTGAGGTCATACAGGCCAGAGATGCAAGATAAGTATACACAGATACAAAAAAGTAAAGAGCATGACTGAATGAGGGAAAAGAAATTTGTGGAAATTATTAAGCAGGAAAATAAGAATTGTTCCAGGAGAGAACTGTGAACCACATACAGGAGGAAGTGTACCTGGAAGAACAAAAAAAAAGATAGTGTGTTGGACTGTTTCATGTTTGTTTGTTTTTTTAAAATGCCTGACAATTCAGGTGATTTTACCTCAGCTTTTAGGCTTCAATATTAGCTAACACATTTGCTATGACTTTTGCTTGCAATGATTAAAATGCTCCCATTCTGAGTAGGTCACTATGCCCCATGCTGTTCCTGAGCAGTCTTCAATAATTTGCCTCCTTCTGTGACCCAGCTGTATCTCCCTCTTATGAGAAGTATGTATGCTCTCACTCTCCTCGTGGTGAATGTTGCCCTGATCATGTGCTTCACGAGCTACGAATTGCGTTTCTTCTCATCTGTTGAGCTCCTCTTAATCCTAATCAGAAATCAAAAGGTGTTTGCTAGCAGTATGATGCCCTCTCTTGAACTGACTTTACCAAGGGCAAAATACTATCCCTGTCTGTGGATCCAAATATCCCAAATGTCCTTTCACGGGTCCAAGCTATGATTACTCAGTTAGCTGAGCAGAATTGGAGGTGATAGGTTTGGAAGGAATAATAAATCATGTATTTTCACTACGGCTAGGATTTCTAGATCTCTGCTTCATGATAATGAAGGATTGCCCCACTGCCCCCAGCAGTGCTGGTGCTATTTAGGGAGAAGCTTTTTCTACAGAGCAGGTGCACATGCCTGTTTTCTGCAGTCCACTCCATCCAACTCCCAGTCCACTCCAACTCATCCAGAAGGGTCGTTACTAGGGATGTTAGCAGGCACGTCTATGCCTAGTCCATTTAGAAATATTTATGACCCTGTTACCGAGGAACTTATTTAATAACTTTTTGATGCTACAGATATATCCACTTCTCAAAATTCCAACAAGCTCCAGAAGCTCTCTTCCAGCAGTGGAAAGTACTTTCTTTCATCTGTTTTGAAGTCGCCTTCTACTAGCTTCATAGAGCACCCTGGAGCTATTGTATTGCAGGACCAGAGAGAAAACATTGCTTGTGAAAGTCAGACAATTAGACCGTACTCAAATGAAGTTAGACAATGTTTTTCCTAGCTCTTCCCTGTAGGGTTACTCTCTGCACAGCCCAGAGCTCAGGATCATCTCACAGAATACAAATACAAGAAAACCAATCCAAATCTTGATGTCATACACAAATTTTCTAGATTGCTGATTGATACAAAAAAATGAAAATGGAGGCTGGGCATGAATCCTACCTGGAAAAAACATTTACTGAACAGCTTGATTTTACAGTCCTGACTTCACATGAAGTTGCTCTTCTGCAGGGTCCTCCACATAAAACTTTACCTGATTTAAGCCTTCTTGCAGAAGGAGATCAATCACACCCTCTAAGCAACACCATCAAGTTTCTCTTGCAATTATACGAGAAAAGGAAAAACTGGTGCTTGCAACCTAAAATGACGCCTGTTCTTTTCATGTGCCTGCTTTCAAGATACGTATATATTGCACAGCCCACCGCACACTACCTGACAACTTGTTTTAACATCAAAAAAAGGAACAAAGGTAGATCCAAAAGTTATAATCAACTCAATAGATGGATGCTTTGGTGACTGTGTTACAGGCAGATCTCAGCTGCCATTAGCTTCTGCTGACTTGCTGCCATTCAGTGTTAAATCTGCTGGAGATTTAGGATTCTGCTGTGGCATAAGGATTGCAGATGTTCCTGTCTGGGAGAACTGTATCTTTTAATTCAGATTTCTTTTCACAGTTCCAGTATCTCCTGGTGCAATTCCAAGAAGTATACACTGAGAAACTGAAAGCTTCTAATGTCATGAAGTTGGATGAATAAATTTAGGAGGTGTGAATACTTCTCCGTCGAGCTTCAAGATAAATGTTTGTGCCTCGCCTTCCAACCAGAGCTGAGCAGGAAGTGGCTTTCTCCTCTCATGAAACTGAGGTTTACGTAAGAGTGTTATTGAATAACAAGTGAAAACAGGGAACTTCTACCATTGCAGAACGAAGGGAAAAAAGCCAGGAGAGTAAACACAGTTAAGTTACTAGCATGCTCACACAGGTCTCAATCCCTTCCAAATGTGAAATTTAGACCAAGGCTTTGGACTGAGCTCCTTCATCTCTCTGCTGAGTGCGCTAGACATCTAATTATTTGCTATGACAGGAGACTGATGCTCTCATTTTGGTCAGGAATATAAATTTTCCTTGATGTTAATCAAACTCTAAGTTTCCATGCGAAGTCTCTGTTTTGACTTGTTACAAATAAGCTTTTAAAGCATCATCTACATCTAAATATCAAATTACTGCCAAAAATTATAAATTAAAGCTCTTAAATAAATAGAGGAAAAACAAATAGAAAAATAAGTCATATAAAACCACATACAGCGACTTTTGAAGACAGGATCATGTACAAGACCTTTTTCTCAGACTAGCAGAGCTGTTGCAATGGAATACTTCAAAAACTGCTGAAAAATGTATAGGGTCCAGGTTGTAGGTGGATTTTATTAAGATATGTTTATTTATGCAACAAATGTGCTAACAAATCAGGCATTTTGTTGTTGAGCACTAAACTGCCCTTACCAAATGATTTCTAGTCCTTTAGACCACATACGATAATACAGACACTTTCACTTAGGAAGATGTTTTATTGGGTAGCTATAAGCACATGCATTATACTGCATGCTTACAGTTAGACATGTGCTTAAGTATGTTGCTATATTAGGAAAGTCAGATCACAAAGTATCTGTGAGGAGGTTTCTAACATTCACACATGAAACACTGCATATATGCCATAAAAATGCTCTACATGCTCTCTTGCACAGTTCCTCACCCCAGAAGGTAGCATTAGATTGTACGCGCTGGGTAAGTTTTTATCTACTCATCTCCAAAGCAGGTTGTCCAGAGAGTATCCTTAATCAGTTTTTGGTAGGAAAAAGAAAAAAGCAAGCCAAGGGTACATACAGCTTTTCAGTCTTACTAGCAAAGCTTTTACCAGCTCAGGGACATCTGTCTGCTTGAGCCACAACCACGCTTTGGGGACTGTCACAGCTACCTATAAAAGCTAAAAAAGCCAAATAGCTGCAGATGATGTTTAGGAAAAAAAATTATACAGAAACATCCAGTGTTTTTAGAAAGAAAACACGCATCTACAGAAATCCACTTGCAGCTCCATTTTGTGCTGTTGAACAAGGATGAGAGCACCCTCCACCTCCACAGAAATCAATGTCAGAAAACTTACCAGTGCTGACCAGGATAGGTGAATTCTGGAGCACAACTGATTCAACATAATCAACAACTCAACAGAATTAAACTGTAGAGCACTCTGAAGGATGCAAACAATTTCAAGAACTACAGGAGATGAAGCTGTGTTAAGAGAAAATACAGAGAAACTGTTTATGTAAAGAAAATACAAGGAAAATTATGTAAGATTAAGGCTGAATAGCATCACTACATATTATAATAGTTTTCCATACATGCAAACATGAAGAAGTTGGATCAACCCCAGAACCGCTGAGTTTGTTGAGTTTACTATCTGAAACTGACTACCTGAGTATTCTGCAATCCCTTATCTAATCTTTGAAAGAAATGGGTTTTACTTAAATGGGCTTAGTGCTTAAGCACTTGCACAGAACATTTGTGAACAGGCTGCCAGCCAACAATCCCAGCATGTGGGCTTACAGTTAGACACTCTGTGTTTTTATCTATTCAAATACTACAACGGACTAAGCAGCTAGTTTGTCATTTCCATTTCACAATTGAAAATATCAGATCAAAAGCCTCACGCCTCAATGTTTCCTGCACAGTTAAGCAGTCTTGCCTCTGCTCTCCGAATTACAAAATGTAACGTTCAGCCTCTAATGAGAAAAAGATGTATTTTTAAGTTTAGAAAGTAAGTTTATTTCTTCATTGATAATTTACTAAACAAGAAATTGGCATAGAGTCTAAGATTTTTTTAGATGTGCAGAACCTGAACAGGTCATCATCACCTGCAAAAATAACAGGTTTGCAAATGAAGAAGAACTTAACCTAGTGATATCTTCTAGCCCTCATGTACATCTGACAGGAATATTGAATCCTGTTTCAAAATCATCCATTATAGCTCTACAATGAAATTACATAACAGCATGAAAATAGCATGATGTCTTTACATCAAACAAGAAGAATATTCATGAAAGAGAAAGGGAACATACCAATCCGAGACAAGCGAAACAACATTCTCTCTACACAAGTGATAAATTAAACACTTCCACAGCCATTTTAGTGATTTTCTACTAACAGAGCTCCCTGCCCACCACTGGTTAAGACAGCTCTTTTGAGCCTTCTCCCAGCTTAAGGTGAGGAAGAGACCATTTTCAGAACAGAGAATACAGCAGATAGAAGAACTACAGAAAAGCAGAGCTCTGCTCTCTATGTTTCTTTGCAGGCAAAAGGTGCCTTATGCTGCTGTGAAGCTCTGATTTGCACTTGCCTTACTACAGCTACCCAGCCTACTCCTCTGGAGCTCAGCATAGGATCAGACCAGCGGTTTGCACAGGATCAATCTGCACACTGAGCTGACAAGCCAAGAAAATAAACATGATGGGAATTCTGGTAGAACAGCAATGGGACTGCAAAGCATACAGTTGAGGACCCAGGGGAAAAAAAGCATCAGGAGCAAAAAACATCAGAAGGGAGCAAACATGCAAAGGAAAGAGAGAAAGAGAGAGGATAAAGAAAGAGTGGGAGAAAAAGAGGTGAGAAAGTAAGTGTGTCTTCAGCACAGAAAAGGAAAAAAAAAAACAGAAAAAAAATATTAAAGCAAGGGAAAACAATGCAGAAGTGTGACATGCTGGGGAAAGATGAGGGAAAAAGCAAGGGAGCATTAATATATTTAAATATATTAATAAGGAAGAAAATCTATGACTTTCACGAAAAAACATTCTCTATCTCTACTAATCCTATAAATAACACCTCATAAAAATTTTAAGGAGTCTCTGCAAATGCGAATAGAGTTAGCAAGACATAAAATAAAGGAACAGAAAATGGATAAGATATGGAAAGAAAAAACTCTTTCAAGTATTGCATCAGAGCGTATTATGAGGGTACTCTCCTTTCCCTATAGGCTAAAAGTGATGATTAGCACCGTTTAGGTGTCTGAATATTGGGACCCTGTAGTTACAACAGGAACCAGTAGATGTAGACTACCATCATGTTACGAACTGTACTATCTGTCATTAATACACAGCACGTTGTATGCTGTAGGGAAAGAAAAAATCTGAATTTTGAACCAGAACTTCAGTGCCCTAGAATCTTATTACAATAACTGCTAATGAAACCACCATATTTAGCAACACAGCCTTAAAAAGTAGAGAGGTGGTCAAACTCCTCCTCTGCCGGGTGCCTCAGAGCAAGCCTCCTCAGCCTGGCACCCTGTACGGAGATGCCAGAGCATGCAATTACCTTGTCCCACAGTGACTCTCTTGAAAAGCCAACAGCTGGCTTTTTTTTTCCTTTTTTTTAATGAAAAGGAGAGCAATGGTTTCATCAAAATAGATTAAGGGTATAAATGAAAAAAAAAAAAAAGAATTTAAACTGGCCTCAGTTTTTTCAATCTGTATAATGAGGACAACCCTGAAAAAGATGCTGTGAAACTTCATTCAACTGAATGAGTAATTGTGTGCTGCATTAGAGTAATATCATTTTACATTTACATCTGTTCCAAACTGTGGCAGTTTAAGGTTTGCCATTATAAAACTCTATGTTCCTAACTAACCTAAAACTAGTCTTGGGAGTGCCCATCTGCAATAGCTTGGAATTAATTGGAATTAATTAATCTTGGTCAGCCCTGGATGTATTGAGTCAAGGAAGTCACTTAAAGCAGGAGAACAGCACTGCTGCTTCTACAATAACCATAATGTAGCCAACACAATAGGTTTTTATGGTGACAAATCTAGGCACAGAGAACACTACAGCATGCAAAACTAATAACACTAGGATAAGACAGGCTCAGGTCATCTGCATGTATTCAGATGGGCAGGCTTCTAGTACGCTCCTCTATACAAGGATGATGCAAATTTGCTAAACAAGATCCTGGCTCATTGCTACAGGAGGAAAACCCATAGTTTCTCTGCATGGTAGAGAAAAATTGTAAAAATTGGTAAGTTTGGTAAGATGTAAATAAGAAGAGAGCATGAAACTACCTGATTGCTGATACATGGGACTAACAAATGACTAGAGGCAGCCCATATTGGGTCAGACCATCCTTTCCAAGGTCTCATCTCAGACACAGACCAGGAGCAGATGCTAAGGAACGAATACAAGCAGAGACGATGCAGTGATATTTCTCCATATGAACATAAATCAATGGTTTATGGCTCAATCTTTTTGCTTAACGGCCCCAAAAGCATTTTGCTTCCTTTAATTTGTCTGAGGCTTGCTAACCAAAAATATCCGCATTTCCATATGCATGTAACCTGTTAATCATGTGTAAAATATAACATGATTCTGCTCAATGGCAAGTTACACAAGGTCCAAGTTTATCCCTGAGGCTCCTTGCCTAGCCACCACAAGTCACTCTGTACTGATTTTGCATTTTACTTTTTTGTGGGATAATTTATACCCTCTCACAGTTGAGGTCTGTTTCCCAAAGGAACAATTATTTTATCATCAGATTGATTTTATCAATAGTTTATTTAGAAATAAAAATGACATTGTATAAGTGTTCTTATTACCCTTTGGAGGAAGAGGGGTAAAAGGAAATTGTTTGTGTTGGAATGCCGAAATTTTGTTCCACCCTTCATTCCTTTACAAGATCTGGTTTTGTGTTACATAGTGATTAATAATAAATTACACTTATACACATAAAAACACAGTAGAACAGACTGTTCTGTATTTTTTCCTGTGTTCAGACTAACTCTAAACTAGTTGCACATGTTTAGGCAGACACATGCCTCACATGGTCGTCATTCCCAAAGAAAGCCTGAACATTCTGCAAACTGGCAATGGGGATGAGATTCCTGGATCAGTAATCCTTGTTTACATACAATCATTGAAGCTAAGAGAGATAAACAGCTTTATTTTAATGAGGAAACATTAAAAGTATAGACAGAGTGGGCATATTTATTAGACAGATAAATCCCTCTGATGAATCCCAGAGACTGAGAATCACATTACTGAAAGAACAAATGGGTCCTTGATAAAACAGTGCAGCACGTAACCAAAAATTAGTCTCCATTTTCATGCTTACCAGAAATCTACTACACCAACTTTTGCCACCAAAGAGATTGTGAGCACCATAAAAACATTGTCATTATCTAGATTGCAGTTTTCTCAGACTACAGCTGGTCAGCACTGGGCTCAGAGTGCAGTTAGTACACATATTTTTCTGAATATGTTGATTCAGGAATAGCAACTAGCAAAAAACATTGTGTTTCATACATTTTCTGTGGTATTTTGCTTTTTAAAGATTGGGAGACTGCAACATTCTGTCATTTCTAGGTGGAAAAGTTCCTGGGTTTACATTTCAAGTGATGTGGGACTTATTTTTTGAGATATAATTTGATCTATAATAGAAGATATTAAAAAATCAAACTCTCTGAAGTTTTATGCACCAGAGATTTCCACTGACATGGTACTTCTTTCCCCTTCTCCCTCACCTTTTACTTAATTTCAAAGTTGGGGGGGGGGCCTTCCATGGAAAGGGGAAAGCATTTCTGTGCTGGCTTTAACAATCCCTCAGCAGGATGGGAAATTTCCATGTTCAACACTACACAGTTAGTGTCCCGCGTAACCCACAGCAGGGGTTAAACTGCTCCTACTGACTGAAATTCATACCTTTCCTCTCGAATCCCCCAGGCTCTCTGCTGAGGATGGCTTCCAGCAACCTGAGGGTCTTGGCTCATCAACGCCTATGAACAGAAGTGAAAAGTGGAAGCTGGCATTTGGGCAGCAGACACAAGAGCTATTTGGTACTGATCTAAAGGCACAAGACCTTCAGAAATAGTTCAGCTTCTTGCAATCACTTTGTGAGTTAGAACTTAAAAAAAAAGTTCAAACCAAAAAAAAATGGAAGCTACGCAAGTAGGAAACCTCATCTATAGGTACTCTTGCGTGCGTATTCACGTGCCTCAAACATCTTACACAGGCCATTTCCAGACAGGCTCACAGGCCTGCGAGACCTTTAGTCTGACCCATTCTTTCCTCAAACACTGCCATTTAAAAGACACAAAAATACTTACAACAACTTACTTGTGGATAGGCCAGTGAAAGGTAAGTGCTGTCTAATGAAACCACCCTGGCTCACTGGCAGATTGAGCAGCCTCCTTCTGCACCCATGCCAAGTCCTGTTTGCCGTGTCTGACTGACTGGGTACAACATAGCATCTTTGCCATGCTGACAGAGCCAATAAAAGCAGCCTTAGACAGATAAGTACAGTGTTTTTGTAGAGATGATGCACAATTTAGGCAAACTCTCATGAAATAATGTAAAAGATTGAGGAGACATATATATATGTGCCAGGGATACTCGCTCCAGACTACGCGCAGTGACTATGCAGACAGCAACCATGCCCCAGCACAGCTCACCTGATGTGGAATCGCTTCTCATTACAACAGGGACAGGGTATCCAAACACAGGAGAAAAGATGATGTTTGGCCTTTCCAAACATACGATAAAAGATCTAAGTTCCCGAGTCTCAGAAAAACACATACAACTGCAGCGCCGTGGTGCAGAGGCTGTGCACACACAGGGTGGGAGTCAGCGTGTTACACTAGGCAGGATCGCCCCTTAATGCGGGTGGCATCACAAGGCGCACACTCAGCCTGGAAACACCTTCCAGCTGCTGCAAGAGTGCTCTGCCCCTGGCAGGATGATAAACCCAGACTAAACAGTGCCCAGCCATTCCCCACGCTGGAAAGAGCGCTCGCTTCAGCTCCAAGCTGAGGTGCATGCACCTGTGGGGATTTCAAGTTATGAGTTACCCCTGTGGATATTGCTGTGTAATGACAAACTTTCTATCGGCTTGTCAAGCAAGCTTACTGAATTAGCAGATGAACAGGAAATTCATGCCAGAGGACATTCATGCTCATTCAAAGACAGGGGCAGGTCCCAAGTCTCTTCTCACTAAGAAACTGTTTTATATTAAAGACCTTTTTAGAGATGTACTTTCCAGTGATCCAGAAAACATGCCACACAGGGAATCCTGGGACCTGATGGTGCCAGAGCACTGTGACAAAAAATTTGCGATAAGAAAAGAATATTGTTAACTTTATGCCATCACCAGGAAAAAAGTATATATTACATCCACATAGCAGTGATTTCAATGAAAGAATAACATTAAGTATTTGCCATGTTCAATGGCAATTGAACAATCCAGGCAGGGTCAATTGCATCGGACCCTTTACATTATCCTACCTAACCAGCAGAGGATACATATGCCATGTAAACACTTTGTCTTTTACAGCAGTAAGTATATTAAGCATATGATTTTTCTGCAGTAACAACAACAAACTACGGGAGGCAAGTAAAAATCTACCTTTGTATCTCTCTGAAGATAAAGGCCAAGAGAGCAAATATGAATTCCGAAGCAGGGAAAAAACCCAACCCTCAAAAGGAAGTCTCTACTCAAAAGAATTGTATATAATAGAATATACAGTATATGATCTCTGAAAGAAATAGTGTCCTCTCTTATGGGAACTATACAGTTATATCCTTTGTTTTCCACAATATCATTAGTAGAATATTTATTAGGAATAACCATTCCTTGCAATATATTCCTGTGCCTTTCTATTCAAGACCCACACTAACATCAAGGGATCACAGGAAAACACAAAATCAGCTGTTAAAATATTAAAGAATATCCATTAGGTAGCTAGAAGAATAACTGCACACAGTAGAGAGAAAGCAAGAGCATATCTTTGATTTCCAAATCAGAGGAGTTTTCTTGCTGCGCATCTGTGCTTGTCAGAACACACTGAGGTTCCAGGCTGAGGGGAACACCATGAAGTCTTAGTTATAATCATGGTTTAACTTACTGTCTTTGTTATTTGTACATGGGTTGCTGGATACCATTGTTGAAAATTTTGTCTTTAGACCAGACCATTTATCAAGTGTAATTAATGTGTCAGACTTCAGTTCAAAAACCTTGCACTGATAATACTAATTTCTCTATGCTAGTGGGATTATCCACATCAAATTTAGCAAAAGAAATGTCAGTGATAACACTGAAAATACAACAGGATGTCTCTTCTTTTTCTAGCTCAGTCTCCATATTTTACAGGTAGTACAATAGCAGAAACAAAACAAACCAAGCAAAAAGAAAAAAACAGTCCCAGTACCATTTCACTTTGCATGAACCAAAAAGGACTACAGAATCAAGTAAAAATCTCACAGTGGTGGGATTTTAAAAAGCAGGCCTTGACTATGATTCAGCTGCACTAGTTGTCTCAAAGGAATATTAATAAATCACTGCAAAAGAAGTCCACACTTATTTCAGTTTTCATTCTTATCCCTGAGGTCCTGAGTCAGACAGGCTTCTTTTCCTTTCAGAAGTAGGGTTTCCAATAACACTAATAAAAAATATCAACAGTTAACATTTTCCCTGTTGATCTGAGAAGGAGGTTATAATTTGAAGCTCTTTGTCATACTACTCTCAGCAGCTGCAGCCTGTTATGTCTCCAGGAGCAATCAATACCTGGGAGAGCATCCCCACATGTATTTTCATCCTTTAGTATAAGCAGTGTGATCTCTGAATACCAAAGTGGAGCCCAGCTAGACAACCAAGTCTCACAAAGAAGCAGCTATTTCTACTGCACTCAGAGGGACTCCCTAGCCTCAAAAAAGGGGGAGAATGAACCTAAGAAACCCAGCTCTGTGGTCAGGATCATGCTTTGAAGATCAGAGATTGATGTCCCAAACGGGGGAAGTTGAGGTGAAGCGATTAGGAACCCTTTTCTTGACATGGTGAGCAGCATCACACAGACTGATTCTACAGCATTTTCTAGCACCAGTGCACACGTCTGGACAAAACCCACTCACCTCAAGAGAACTCAAAGTGGTCTGCTAATTTGAATTTACTGTAGAATCAGAACCAGCTAATAACTAACTTCTATTACTTTTCTCGTCAAGCTGTTTTTCTTTCAAAAAGGAAAAAGGCGTTTTTAAATGCCATTTCTTATTTATCATTATATGAGCTATTTTGACTAGAACAATAGGCTGTTTACACTATCTTCTATTGCAGAAAATGTCCACAGACATGGTTCACAGAAAAGCAAAATTTTGTTATCTATCAGCAACTTAGGGCTAATGGTGAAATTTTTTTTCTCCAAATAATGTCCTTCATGTCGTAATTTCTTTAAGTGCTGATTAATAAGTTCCATTGTAGAAAAGTTGATATCCCTGCGTAAAATTACATTTAAACTCTGTTCTAGTTTATTTGTGGAACAAATATTTTGCTACCATAAAAAACCAGAGGAATCAGATAAAAAAAAGTTTTGTGAAACCACTGAACAGTACATTAATAAAAAATACTACAATGATGGAGAAATACATTCTATCCAACAGCACCATAATATAACTTGCCATACTACACAAGGTGGCAATAAAAGACTAGCAGTCTTGGCCAAATACTTCCAGTTTGTAATCTTATGTCTGCAAACTGACCAAAGGCTAATCCAAAATCAGCTCAAGTAAAGAGAAATCTGAATTTTAACAAATAAAGTTCATGTTCAAAACACATAGATCTGCGTTTATATAATACAAACTGTGATGTGGTCAGGAGATGTTTAAGTAGGTTTTCACATAATTTATCTCATTTAAAAACTTAATTGGTTAGTATCAAATTATATCTCCTCTTTCAGTTTGCAAAATTAACTATAGATTAAACATATTACCCAGGATTATATTTCCTGTGTAACAGTAATAAGACATATTCTCAACCCTGTTTTGGTAAAGTCATCTCATAATTAAGTTTCCTTGTAAGGTACAATAGCAGTGGAATATAGCCTAAACAGTCTCACTTTCTATCACTTCCATCATAAAAAAAAAATTATTTATCCAGACTTTGAAGACAGAACTCTTAAATTCCTGAGCTTGAACTGAGTGTCTCTCCCTTTATGTACACAAGGCATCATCCAAAAATCTGTCTCCCACCTCAGAAATCTAGAGGAGTGGCAGTTTTTAAAATGTGCTTAAGAAACGTGGTTTTTTGGCCATAACTATTTTTTGCTGATTATGACAGTAAGACATCAACGATTTCAGGGTATGTGCTCCCGGTTTTGGTTATAGTTATCAGTCTCAAAAGATGCTGTGTACTCTCCCTTAAGACCTGGATTACCAAAGAATATGCAGCAGTTTGCATTTACAGCAGTATCTTATTGATAATGCAAAAAAGGATAATGCAGTTATGATACTCATCCCTACAGTGTAGAAAGAAAATTTTATCATCCAAAGCACAATGTGTGCAACTTGCAATCTGTGGTATCACATGATGACAATATCTTAAAAAACCCTCGAAGTTTGATCATAGGTTTGAGCATGTATTTGTAAGACAACAGGTCATTTCAAACAAAAGCTATTACAGCTTTTGCGTAGGAAGTGATCAGACCTACAGTTACAGAGCAGAATGAGGGATTTATTCTCCACACTTGTTTCCCTAGGACTAATTTGAGGGAAGACTGAAACCGCATATGGAACTATGGGATAAGAAAATGGTTAAGATCAGCAGTAAAAGTAAAAATTAAAATATATTGATGTTTGCCTTGCTTTCCTTTCACACTTAACACATACCTGCAATACTACTAAGAGTAAAGGAAATTATTAAGCGGTTTCAGAAAACTCAGTTCCTTAGGTCTGACAGGTACTAGTTAAGGGAACTGCAGCAGTATAGAAATGCAACATTTGTTACTTCCGATGCTTTGGCTACTTAGTGTATCACATACCTAAAATGACCATGGAAGTAAGCCTTTATTGTTGGGGAAGTTCAAAGTGTAAGCTTTTATCCAAGAAACGCAAATACATGCAAAGGGACTAAGGTAATCTGATCACCTCTGAAGAAAGAAAAATAAAGCGGAGTGGTGAGGAACAAGAAAAAAATGCGACAACTCTCAGGTTTCCAAGAAACACCAGCAGTCATCTCAACAGCATCACTGGATTCTGTGCTTTATGCAGAAACTCTCTAAACCTTCCATTTCTGTTGCAGTCAGCTGGAAGCCTCCAGCACCTTGC
>VYZW01014010.1:69633-81636 GCA_013401315.1 Balaeniceps rex | reverse complement strand
GATCTTTAAGGTTCCTTCCAACCCAACCCTTTCTATGATTCTATTGTTATTAACCTCTCTTCTCCAGAACTGTCATAATGAGAAGTAATATATTCAAAATAAGAAATTGCATACAATACCAAATCCTAAACAACTGTGCCCTCCTGCATGAGCTTCTGTGTCCAGATCCTGCCCACGTGTGTGTAGCCTGGCTGAGTAAAACAGCAAAGAAATGCCTTAGTTGGCTAGAGGTGCATTCTGGTTACAGCAAGTGGTAGACCCGTATGTAGGCTTGTGAGAGGAAAAAAACAAACCTGAAAAGGTGATTGTTGCCTCTAATTATTGTGCAGTAAAAAATCTGATGCAGATCCTGTTGGAATCCATTGAAAGGCTGATGCAAAAGGACTTTAGATGGGGGCCTTTACACAAATCGAAAGGGAACTCGTCTCTCTTTGAAGGAACATATTTATTATGAATGCTTTTAATAATTTCTTAGGCCAATATTGCATTTTTAAATAATGACTCAGTGTTACACGTTTAGTTGTATCTAGTCTTAGTATTTGGACTTTAAAGAGAACAGATAATGACTACTATGGATCCAAAAGGGATTTTATCACTGCCGTCTTTCTTGCAAAGTGATCGTTGCAAACTTGATTACATTTTGATTACTTTTTGTGTAAATAATAAGAAAAAAAGGGTTTCTAATGATGAAAAAGATGAGCTCAGCAATGAATGAGGAGTGTTTGATGTCTATGAAAGACTGTGATACTTTTCATGCATTGTTGAATTAAATTGTGAGACTCCTTGAAACAGGTTGTAACAAGTGCCTTGTGCGTAAATGGAATCCAAAAGCGATTAGAAATACTCAGGGAAGAAAGCTCTGCAACAAGAATTGATTGAAAACAAGATCTTAATAAATAAAAGCCACCCTACCAGCTCTGGAAATCCATCAACTGGAATCTGGGTTGTGGGTCATTATAACTCTGCTGATTTTTTCCGCTTCCCGGTCTCTTCTGGCCACTCTCAGAAGAAAGGTCTCATGCATTCAGTGGATGTTTGACCTGGCCCAGAACAGCTGTTATGACAGATTTATTCAGGTTGGTAGAAACTTTGGGAGATCAGTAGTCCAACCTCCTGCTCAAAGCAGGATTTAATTCTGACCAGGTTGCTTGGGACTTTGCCCAATCTCAAAAACTTTCAAGGAAGGGTGGAGATTTCCCTACCTCTCTTGGCCCCTGTGGCACTGCTCAATTATCCTCTCAGTGGGGTTTTTTTGTCTGTGTGTTTTGTTTCCTTATATCCAGTCAGAACTTCCCCTGTTTTAATTTATGACCAACAGTCTCTTGTCTTCCCACACTGCACATCAGTAAGGAGCTTGGCTCCATCTTCGTGGTAACCTTCTTGTAGATACTGGCAAGCTGCTATTGTGTACCCCCTGTAAGGTTTCTTTTTCTTGCTCCGGTTTATCAGAGTCTGTCTTATACTGGGGGGTCCAGAACTGTACCCCTTGATTTTGTAGTTGCCTGTTACCTCAGTTCTGGCAGTCTGAATCGAGTGGTCTTGGACACTGTTAGAGATGAGGCACGGGATTAAACTGCTGATTAGATTTACCTGTATGGGATTTTGTGAATCTTCATATTCTTCTCATCTTACATAGGCTGACGTGTACGCATATGCTCATACAGATCTGTCCGCACTTTCTAAAATGTTTTCAGTTATAAGAACTTTCAGAATTTGGCCACTTACAATGACAAATTTCCAGCCATTTGCTGATCTCTCAAATCCAACTTAGATGTAAAGGTTCTATATAGAGGGAAGAAAACAAAACAATCGGAGTTAGGCAATGAAGAAATAAATATACTATAGACTGTAAAATGTTGTTAGTATTCCAGTGCAGTCTGTAATCCTTTTTTTTTTTTTTTTTTTTTTTTTTTTTTTTTTTTTTTTTTTTTTTTTTTTTTTTTTTTTTTTTTTTTTTTTTTTTTTTTTTTTTTTTTTTTTTTTTTTTTTTTTTTTTTTTTTTTTTTTTTTTTTTTTTTTTTTTTTTTTTTTTTTTTTTTTTTTTTTTTTTTTTTTTTTTTTTTTTTTTTTTTTTTTTTTTTTTTTTTTTTTTTTTTTTTTTTTTTTTTTTTTTTTTTTTTTTTTTTTTTTTTTTTTTTTTTTTTTTTTTTTTTTTTTTTTTTTTTTTTTTTTTTTTTTTTTTTTTTTTTTTTTTTTTTTTTTTTTTTTTTTTTTTTTTTTTTTTTTTTTTTTTTTTTTTTTTTTTTTTTTTTTTTTTTTTTTTTTTTTTTTTTTTTTTTTTTTTTTTTTTTTTTTTTTTTTTTTTTTTTTTTTTTTTTTTTTTTTTTTTTTTTTTTTTTTTTTTTTTTTTTTTTTTTTTTTTTTTTTTTTTTTTTTTTTTTTTTTTTTTTTTTTTTTTTTTTTTTTTTTTTTTTTTTTTTTTTTTTTTTTTTTTTTTTTTTTTTTTTTTACTCTACCAGATATTCCAATTAAATTAACTACCTTTTATGTGTGGTAGTCAGCATAGAGTGGATATTAATTTGTCTCTTGTGTTTGGGAAAAGAATGTAGTTAATATATTAACTTTATAGAAAGGCTTCTCTATAAAATATTAATCTCTGGAATGAATATTATTATTGTAGGGGCACAGTGCTTAGATGCTTATTGAAATGTAATAAATATATATTCAGTAACCCTGTAGATGATTGTTTAAATAAATAAAATCAATAGTAGTTTAGTTGATGGCTTTAGTGAGGTATAAGTTCTTATAAAATAAGTGACTCAAAACCAAAACTGGCTTTATTATGGAAGTTACTTTTTTGTACATTTTTTGCTGTGTCCTGAATTCAATGTAATTTTTATTATTCTGATCTTTTTGCGATTTCAATCAAACATTAAATACCTCTGACCTTTAAAGACAGGGCTTTTTCCCCCAACTTTGATGTCAATCATGCTGTGCATTATAAAACACTCATGTTACTGAGCCTGTATTTTGCAGCTGGATGAAGTCGCAATAGTTAGGGATTGCTACTTTAGATTGATTCCTGTAAATTGTACTGCAAAATGCAGAGAATAAAATTGGTAGTTATCAATAAAATGTATATTTAACTGTATTTGTTAAATATATGCAGATCTTAATTGTGCTTTATCATAAAATGGGACAATCAGGAAAACACTTGTCTCATTTTATAGTATTTTGCAGGATTGGTCAGCTTTTTTTCTGCAGGGATAAGTGTTATTATCTGGTGTCAGGGTTAATTCTCATGCATAGTTCTTCTCTTTTTAAATACCTTTAAATACCTTCCTCTCAGATGCCGCTCAGCTTTTGGGTGCGGCATGCTGAATACATTTACTGGGAAGAGATTAGTGAAACCACTTTAAAAAAAAAAAAGGCATAATAGGTTGCAGTAATAATTCAAAGGACTTGTCACCTGCTGATACTTGAGGAACAACCATAGGGTCTGTTTGCCAGGTGAAATCACACAATATACCAAGAGAAGACTCACTGGGTTATCAAAATGATAAAGGAGAAAAGTGCCACAGGGTTACTTTAGTATTAATAAAGTTCCTTTCCTCCTTATCCCTGCAGGTATAAGCATGGTGGGGAGGGGCTTTTCTTTTCCCTGATACTTGCCAGGTATTTGTCTAAGCAAGCAATGATTGAAAATGTGGGGTTGCCTCATATAGCACATTTTAAACTCATAAATAATAGCAATAAAGCTGGTTTGGGCTGGTAGCAGGGGAGATTTTTTTTTTTTTAAAGTGGCCAAAATGCTTTAGAACCAGACCTTGCAGGGATGCGGGTACCTCAGATTTCTTAAGAGTCTTTCCATTATGAAGAGTAGGCTTTTAGCTTTAATTAGTTCAATGGGCTGTGACCATTCATGGTGTACCAACACAATGAAAGTTATAATAGTATGGTACAAGACTGAGGGGGAGGGGGACAACCTAGCACTGCATTGCCAGCCTCCCGTGTGTCTTCTGCATACATATTTCAGTACAATCTTAGACATATTTCATCATCTATATTCCCTTATTGTACTTAACCTGGGGTCACTGTAATATTTCTTAGTTTTAAGGCTTCCAGATTTATTAAAGGGTTGCTGATAAATTCTTTTAATCCAATGTGACTTATTGATTCATGTATTTGAAAGATCTTTAATATCCTCTTTGTATGTTTGATTCCTTAAGTGTTGTAAAAAGGCAGAAATTGGTAATTGTTGGTAACAAGATCTCTGGGCCTTTGAACTGCGTGTCATTCATTTAAAGAGGATTAGGAGAGGCATGAGCTCACAGACCAGGAGACAGTACGGAAGAAAACCACAAATATAATTATGGATAGTACACACAATAGGTGGTTTAAGGATGTCTGTTGTAACAACAGGAATTGGGCAATTGCATATACCACCCTGGGAGAGGGCCGTTCCCTTGTAAAAGGACCCCTTGGTTCAAATGCAGAGGAAAGGCAGTGATCGAATGCCTCCTGAATTACAGATGTTTACTTTCATCAGTTTATGCGATTGGGGCCACAAAGGAAGAACGGTGTGCTAAAGTGAAAAAGCATTTTGTGCAGGAAAGAAAAACGTGCTGCTACCGGATAGCCAGTTAATTCTTATCTGAACTAAAACTGTGCATCTGTCCTTCATAAACTGAGTCACCACTGAATTGCACTAAAGCCAGTAAAAGGATGAAGGAATTATATATAGAATATGTGTAGAATATATATATGTATTGAAATATATATATATAAGATCATGGGGCAGATCCTCCTGGAAACTATGCTAAGGCACATGGAAAATAAGGAGGTGATTGGTGACAACCAACATGGCTTCACTAAGGGCAAATCGTGCCTGACAAATTTGGTGGCCTTCTACGACGGCATTACAGCATTGGTGGGTAAGGGAAGAGCAACTGATGTCATCTACCTGCACTTGTGCAAAGCATTTGATGCTGTCCCACACAACATCCTTGTCTCTAAATTGGAGAGACATGGATTTGGTGGATGGATCACTCGGAGGATAAGGAATTGGCTGGATGGTCGCACTCAAAGAGTTGTGGTTAATGGCTCGATGTCCATGTGGAGACCAGTGACGAGTGGCGTTCCTCAGGGATCGGTATTGGGACTGGCGCTGTTTAACATCTTTGTCAGTGACATGGACAGTGGGATTGAGTGCACCCTCAGCAACTTTGCCGATGACACCAAGCTTAGTGGTGGGGCAGACACACTGGAGGGAAGGAATGCCATCCAGAGGGACCTTGACAGGCTTGAGAGGTGGGCCCATGCAAACATCATGACGTTCAACAAAGCCAAGTGCAAGGTCCTGCCGATGGGTCAGGGCAATCCCAAGCACAAATACAGGCTGGGTGGAGAATGGATTGAGAGCAGCTCTGAGGAGAAGGACTTGGGTGTGTTGGTTGATGAGAAGCTTGACATGATCCAGCAACGTGCACTTGCAGCCCAGAAAGCCAACCATATGCTGGGCTGCATCAAAAGAAGCGTGGCCAGCAGGTCGAGGGAGCTGATTCTCCCCCTCTGCTCTGCTCTCGTGAGACCCCACCAGGAGCACTGCATTCAGCTCTGGGGCCCCCAACATAAGAAGGACATGGACCTGTTGGAGCAAGTCCAGAGGAGGGCCATGAAGATGACCAGAGGGCTGGAGCACCTCTCCTATGAAGACAGGCTGAGAGAGTTGGGGTGGTTCACTCTGTAGAAGAGAAGGCTCCAGGGAGACCGTATTGCAGCCTTCCAGTACCTGAAGGGGGCCTACAGGAAAGCTGGAGAGGGCCTTTTTACAAGGGCATGTGGTGATAGGACAAGGGGTAATGGCTTTAAACTGAAAGAGGGTAGATTTAGGTTAGATATAAGGAAGGAATTCTTCACTTTGAGAGTGGTGAGGTGCTGGACGAGGGTGACCAGAGAAGCTGTGGATGCCCCACCCCTGGAAGTGTTCAAGGCCAGGCTGGATGGGGCTTTGAGCAACCTGGTCTAGTGGAGGGTGCCCCTGCCCATGGCAGGGGGGTTGGAACTAGATGATCTTTAAGGTTCCTTCCAACCCAACCCTTTCTATGATATACAAAAGCGAAACTTCTCTAGGCACATAGCATTCAATCTTAAAAATGATGAGTTAATTACTTCATTAAGTGACCATCTAGGAAATGCAAGTAGCTGACAGAAGCAAGGCAACATGGACTTGGCAGTTAGGGCAGAGAGAACTTGGGCTTTCTTCTAGTTCATTTGTTTTTGTTTTCTTTTTTAACTCAGCTCTAATATTTTTGGTTTTTTTTTTCCCATCAAAAAAGGTTCCGATTGTTATTGTTCTGCTGGATAACTCGTTTGTTCGTATGTTTAGATACATCCTCAGAGAGATGTGGGAAATCTGACAGCTATCCATCTTCTGATGAATAGTCCAGGTAGTGCTACATACAACGTGAGTGTACCTTACGCTTTTCGACTGCCGTTGAATGTCACACACAGCTAATTCTCAGCTTATCTGGAAAAACTGGCATTAGCAGCTGTAGCAGGTCACTCATTAGCAGAGGTTCTGTGTGAAGAAACAGGAAGAAATTACCAAAAAATAGAAGGGGTTGTACAGTCATTCTGCAGTCTTGGTGTATTTTTTGTTGTTGTTGGAATATCAGTGCGAAAGAATGCTCAGATATGATCTGTCAGCGTGCGGGCAGGATTGAGAACATGAAACTCACTTATGGAGAGAAAAGCTTTATTGCTCTTGCAGAACACTTGGGTAAATTTGCGGCCTCCTCAGTCATGAATAAGAAGGGTCAAGACACTTTTTATCACTCTTTGGGTGCACAGAATTACATTACAGGATGGTATTATGCCCAAGTATGATTACTACCAGACATGCATTTTTTTGCTATCAAGAATTTGCAATAAAACCAGCATGAGTTCATGTGAGATTCTGTGGCATTCATCCAGAATGGTTTCCCAGTGAACACTGTGCCAGATATTCAAAGCAATAAGGATATCTGCCTGATAAGTTATTTTTTCTCTCTGGAATCTAATGTTCAGATCCTTCTGTCAGCCTGATTGTTCTCCAATTGCGTTCCAAATTTAGCTAATGATCTTGCAATACTTTAGACAGAAAGTGGAAGTGAGCACGTGAAGTGCCAAAAGAAACTATGAAAGAAGCCTAGATGTAGCTCAGTAATAATTCATGGTTGATGACATTACCAGAGGTGATGAGTTTCACACACATACACATTTAGAGGAGATGTATTATTTCATAAAATGGAAAGCTGCAAAATCAATAGGAACAGCTACGGGACAGAGTGCCAGGAGCAGACATGGCATCCTCATCGGATTTAATAAGCAGATGTTGCCTGATGGTTTTGTTGTTAGAGCATTGTGTTCC
This sequence comes from Balaeniceps rex, assembly GCA_013401315.1. Taxonomy (NCBI): domain Eukaryota; kingdom Metazoa; phylum Chordata; class Aves; order Pelecaniformes; family Balaenicipitidae; genus Balaeniceps; species Balaeniceps rex. The sequence continues at coordinate 74,285 of VYZW01014010.1, read as the reverse complement.
CAAACCCAGCTCAGCATTAACTCGGCTACTGAGCACTCTGCATGAATCCGGTGCAGTTGGTATGTTTGGGAATACAGAACATGGATCTCATTTCATTTCCGTCAAAGCTTTGCTAAGATATTGATATCAAATGACTTCTGATCATTGTAAACACATGCCATATGGGGTCTTATTGATTGACATGCAAATCTTTGACAGCAGAAATCCAGGCCACGTCAATCACTGGCTGTCAGCATGACAGTCACTCTTCTTTTTGCTGTGATTAAATTATAATGCCATTAGGGGCTCACTACATTTTATAAGATAGTAACGTTGACAAGAGAGCGAAGAAGCTGCAGTGGAGCTCGTAGCTCTGACAGGGGAAGGGAAGCAGGCAGCAGCACTAGCGACTGGTGGGGTCACTGCTCCAGCCTGTCAGCCAGGATACCCCGAGTAGTAAATATTAAGCATAATATGCTCTTTTTCAGGGCCCTCCGTGGGATGCTTGTCTTTCATTCAGCCATACCACCTGTCACGTTATTTGATGTCTGGGCACATTTTCTATGCTAATTTTCAAACACATGCTGCTGTTACAAAATATTTTTTCAAAAATGTCTGGTTTACTTCCAGTTTCTTATCTACTCCTCTGATTTAATATTGAGATCTGTTTATTTTCTTTGATTTTATATCTTCTTGAAGCAATAGGTGATAAATTATGCAAGATATGACCTATTTAATTTTTTGGCTGTTCATACCTTGGATCTGCATTGTTTTAGGGCATAGCTTTATATCTTTTTTTTTTTTAAAATAGATGTATGTATGTGTACACAAACACACGCATACGTATATATACATACATGCATAAGGATATGGGGGTGTGTGTACATATATGACTTTCATTAGACAAGAGTTTAGGTCATTCAGAACTGACCGCTCAAAGCTGTAGATCTGTTACAGAAAGTTTCTAGTTTAATCTGCAGCTTTCAGAGCCTTTCTTGGCAATCGCAGTTTATTTTAAAGATTATAGATAAATTGGGAACATTTTACACAATGCTGAAAGACGAGGGAGAGGTTGCTTGTTTAATTTCTATGGGCATGTGTCTTAAGTCTTGTATGTCATTTCAGATATTCGGCTGGGTTGACTTCTGGATGTTAATACCTGTTTAGAAATAACACGCCCAGAGAAAAGTGTCAGGATGTGGTAGGAGGCTGTAACAGACCTTTACAAGGGCTACTCCTGCCTCACTCCTGGAGGAATGACCTGTAATCTCAAGAAACTATTTATATAGATCGTGGTGACAAGTATGTTTGTGATGGCTCTAGAAATATTTTGAGTGTTTTATTAATGAAGAGTTAAATAGATTAAAAGCTTGTAGAAACGATAAGAATAACAAGTAGCTAACACATTTCTTTTTGAACATTTACAGGTTTTAAACGCAGCATGTTTACTTGGGTTTTATTTCTTTACCATGTTTTTTGTTAATAGCTTGCTGTGAAGAAACAGAATTCTATTTTTGTGTTACCTTGTTTGTCATTGCATATACAGAACAGCAATAAATTCTTGTATTTTCTTGTATTTACTCCTTTGGGAGTAAAAGTGTTTGGGAAGACCAAAAGGAGGCACAGAATATTATGGCATCCTCTATTAACGCCTCCCTTGCAAGCAGCTGTACAAATGAAGTCAGAGGTAGTGCTTAGTGAGTTAGCATAGCTGATGCAGAAGTTTTATGCCTAGTGTTACTGCATTTTTATAATATGGATTTTAATACACATTTTCATATTCCATTTTATGCTGATATGAATATTCACAACATTTTTTTTAAAATGGAAGGGTAGGATGAGATTAGCTGTTCCAGCAGCCAATGCCCACTAGAGTCCTTCATGAAAACTTTCAATGGTTTTCAGCGATAGTTTACCTTCAGGACAGCAGAATGTGTATCAATAATACTTTTTTGTATTGGGGATCTTGGAACATTCAGTTTTGCAGCCTCTCTGAGACACCTAAGGCATTATTAAGACCCTCTAGATAGATAATAAATTGAGACTAATGATGGATGGATGTGATTCTTCTGTTGGCACACAACAGTCCAGCTGCAGAGACGAGTGTGTATCTCAGGTGCTTGGAGTCTGCTGTCTGTTCACCAGAACATGAACCAGTTTTGTTCAGCGTAAAAGTGAAGGTTTATTCGTACTGCACAGTTCCCTTAGCAAAGCGACAATAAAGCTTCTGAACGAGTCAAATTGCTTGTAACGGTATGTACAGATAAGAACATTGGAAATTTAAAAATACCCACAGTTATTAATACTGCTCTTAGAATATTTCAAATTGGTCTTTATTTAACATTTTTTCTGCAAGTATTGAATGTTGCATGCTTAATTGACTTATATTTCATACTCTTCAAAGCTTTCGTATATTTTTTCTTCTCCTAGTCTCTTACAAATTGCTCAAGTAGGCGGATCAGCCTTTCGAATTTCTCGCCAGTTTTCTAACGCTAGACAATAAAGCTCATACGGATTTGTGGATTATAACCCGGGAGAGATCATTTTAACGGTCGAAAATAGTATACGACTTCAGACATAAGCACTGCCCTTGGGTTGTTGCAGAAGAAACAAGCACCCTTCGTTTAGCTGCAGGTGGCAGCAGAACTCCAGTGTTATTTTCACCCAGCCCCAATGTCTAAACGGACTGCTATGAGGATATCAATATAAGTGTTGATAGTGCTGTTGAAAGAATATTTATTTTTTATGTGCAGCTTGAATTCCTTTTTGCAAATAGAACTAATTTTTCTTTTAAGCATTACAGAGCATTCGGGTCTGACAAAGTTCTAAAATTTTTATCCTGGTGTCTGCAGATATACGTTTATTAGCTGAATTGTAAGTCAAACTGATATGCTGTGTATACAGCAGAACAGTGAATGTTAAGCATTAGCAAGATTAGCACTGCAACTTTAAATATAAGCAGGTATTTTGCCAGATATATTTGTACAGAATCCTGTAAAATTTTGTAAAATGGACAAAATATTTGTAAGTGGCACCATAGTACCAAATATAACCTGCTTGTAAGTGAGTATTTTAAGTTATCCATTAGCTTTTGTGTTATGAAAGTGAAATAGGGACAAGCTGTGAAAAGATGTGGTTAGAAAGTATAGGGGGTGTGCGTGAATTTTCCTTGGGGAAATACAAATAGAGGCTATTTGCAGAGCACGTTGTCTAGCTAAATTGTTCACAAAATGGTTTGTCCTAACAGAGAAGTGTTACTCTGGCTTATTTTCTAGCCATGTGTGCGTATTCCTCACAGCAAGAGTAAGAATCAGACATACTGGAATGCTTGGGCTGTCTAGTGCTTTTTACCTTATATTCTCTGATGGGTAGATTTACATTTCAGTGTCTTAAAATCAATATTGTGTGACCCGGGCATGTGAATTATTGTAAAGAAGGAAAACAACTCCCAGGTATGGAGAACAGGCCACTTTTTGGGGACCAGGAACCAGGAGGATCCTTAAATTAAACTTCAGAAGGATTGAAGGCTGTTTGATCTGGCAAGTCCTGAGAAGGCTAAAGGCTGGGACTGAAGTCTGCAACTCCTGTATAGACAAGGAAGCTGCCATGCTGTTGGGCTGCCATTAGGCAGACATCTCTCTGTAGGCTTTCTGCGGTAGGAGCTCCTTCCCTTTTTCATGCAGCTTTTTAATTTAGGAAAGCTGTGCAACTTCAGCTTTCATAATGACAAGTTAGTGTGATGGGTACTTCTGGGGCACGGTGAAGAACTGGCACCCAGAGAATGTCCTTTGGTCTCAGTACAATTCCACCAAGCCTATCAAAATGGTAACTACTTCTTCCAGAATAGTAAATATCTGTATCTATCAGGTTTCTTTGTGTATATTTGTGAGGCAAGTGAAAATCTAGTTATATCTGGAATGTGAAATATCTCCTGTCTTGTAGTTGTCTGTTATTAGTCTGGGTAAATACGAATGAATGGGTGATAAAACCAGGAGTTACACCTGCAGAGATACTCTTGGTCCATGTTGAATCACCTTAGGAAGTAGGTGTGGAGTAGCAGACTGCTATAATTTCTAATTGCTCTGTGTTTAAACAGTATTTTTCTCCAGAGCTGTCAGCCTGGCATATTTGCCTACAACTAAATTCCCTTTCTGAAGAATGTGTGAATAACTTGTATCATCAGAGCTGAGAGAGATAAAAATTAAGTCTCTCTGACAAGCAGATAGGCATCTTCAGTGTATGTTATTTGGCAGTAGTTTTACCTTATTTTACATTGGAGTCATTACTGAGAACAATAATACTGTCTCTACCATTTGTCAGAGTACTTTCTTTTTTCCTAGAAATCTGAAATACTACAGAAATATTTATAAAAGAAATACAAATTACTTGTTGATGTGCACTGTGGATAGATTGTCAATGCTGTGATATGAATGTGACCATGAGTCAAACCTTTTCATGACTAGCTATAAAGGAACTTCTAATACTGTAATTCTTCCTAATGCAAAGGTGGGGAAAAAAGTGCAGTTGAGGACAATGGAGCTGTAAGTCAGAAAATGGATTGTGTTTGTACTCTCTCCTCTTTTTCATATTCTTCACAGTCATCATTCACAGCAGAGGGAAGTTCAAAGCAAATTTTGAATATATTCTTTAGAACAAGTAAGCAATTCACAGCT
>VYZW01014010.1:0-69116 GCA_013401315.1 Balaeniceps rex | reverse complement strand
TAGAACAAGTAAGCAATTCACAGCTTTCATGGAATGTTTCAGATGTCCATTTTCATCTGCCTTAGTCATACATCGTATTGTTCCGTTATTGTCAGCACCACATTGAACAGAAATAATATCTCAGCTTTATAGTGCCTTGAGCATGGAAGGGAGTTTTATGCATGATAAAGGTTTCATATAGAATTTAGTTTTATCAATTTGCTAAAGTAGTGATACATAATATTGAAGAGCTTCCAATTTTAGGTTACACCCAGTGCCACAAAAGTTCCTGTGTTTTTGAAGATGCTTTCATCTGATCACTAGTTACAGTAAACTTTTCACAGGTTTTATGAGTAGCGAGTTGCTAATAACAAAGACTTTGGATAAGCACAGCAGAACGACAGACAAAAGCACGGAACAGATCAACAGTCAAGTGCAGATCGTTGAAAAGGTACTAGTGAAATAACCTTTTCAAATTATGTTTTCAGTGGTGTCATAGCAAGAAACTCCAAAACCCAAACTCTTATTCCCCAAGTAAACATTAACTGAAGAATAATGTTTCGGCAGGTGTGCTTATATTGCTATTCAAACTGAAAATCACTCAACACTGCACAATGCTTAGCCCTTTGAACAGGCTGTGAAAACAGCTTCTTTCCCAGATTTCTGTTGGAATATGTTCTTGGGAGGAAGGTAGAATGGGCACGTTAACCCGTGGAGCTAAACTTGTATGCTTTAATCTTTTCTTTAATTTTCATTTAAATATGATGAACTCGTGGCTATTCCAAATACTTTTCCTGGTTTTACAAATAAACACATTGGATATGCATTCACCTCTATTCTAAAACATTTTAAAGTTTCTTTTCTGAGATTCTGCTTTTCTTTCTAGCCATTTCTTTTTTCTTTTTTTTTTTTTGTGGGGGAAGGGAGTAGGGGTTTAACTTTTGACAGTGGTGTCAGCTATAGCAGACTTGCTTATACACCTAGGTGATTATTCTCTGGCCATCAAACTAGTAATAAAATTCCTGTTTAATGTACAAGACTTTATTTTTAAGAGAGAAGAATATTTTTGCAAGGAAATAGTTCTCTTTGACACTAATTAGGAGTGGTTCTTAGGATCAAAACCAAATTTTCTTTCGGAGACGTAGTTTGCATATTCCCTAGGCTGTTTTACTTAAAAGCTTATATCTAAAGCCAATTCTTCTGGCTTTAGAGTGCAAGGTTCCCACATGTCATTTAGCAGGACTTCTCTGGTTACGTGAGACTGGTGACAAGCGCAGGGGCACCTGCATCCCTGCCTTCCTGCGGACAGCGAAGATGCACTTTAATAGGGAACGGAGTTCAACTGTGAGATCTTCTGATGGGGGAAAGCCTGAGGCCTAAGGAAGAAAAGAATAAAAAATGTTTTCTTGTTGTTTAGGAAGAACAGTGAATCCTTAAGGAATTAAGCATAGTAATAACAACTATCACAAATATTTAAAATCTGACAAGAAAGGATGTTCTCCCTGGTTTGGGGGCAGCACCAATAGTGGGGCTCTCTACCGAGGTTACCTCTGTGAGGTTTCTTTCTCTCATTTTTTCCAGACCTCTGTATAGGAAACCACGTGTTTTGCTCCTGCTGTCATTGAATCAGCAGGAGGTTCTGCCACCAGCAAAACTGAATTTATCTACATGAGCCTGTTGCTTTCTTATTCCACTAGAACCCCCTCTAATAAGAAGGGCTTCTCTGTCTCTGGCTGTTTGTCCCAGCTCCCTCCCACTCTCTTCTTCACAGTCCACCTCCAGTGCTTACTTCAGCCTCACTCCCTCTGCTGTCCATGAGGTGGATTTTTGGTTTAGGGGACTAGGAGGACACACACAAATGTATGCTTGCGGAGGCGAGTATGTGCTGTAACTGTAGCGTTCCCAAAGGGCAAGAGATGCTCTGAAGCCTACAGAAGGTAGCGCTGCTTCTCGTAACAGTGAAGACTCAGGAAGTGAGTTTCGACACAGACATTTGAAATCCATTTCTTTAAATACATATTTAGGTCAATGTTGGCCTTGATATCTTCCTCTTTTGTTTTCTTTTGACCTTTTTTGGTTTTTTTTTTTAATTTTTCCCAAATAGTAACTTTCCGTTGAATTCAGCTTCTCAGTCCCGGTCATGACTTGTTGTTTGAGTTGACTACAGGTCCAGTTTTGTCTTTTTTGTACTGCATGGGGTTTAATTATGAAATGAAAATTTCAGTTTGCTTCAACAAAACAGCTTCCGCTGGTTTATTAGAGATTTGAGTTTTATTAATACCGAGCAGCTGGTGGTGTTTTAACTGGGTAGTGCTGGGTGCTGAGCTGTATTGCAAATTCCAACCCATTTGTGAATGCTCAGTAGAGACTCATATGAGTTAATAAGGAGATGGAGCTGATGGACCACGGGTCTCTGACAAGGTGAAAAGCAAGCATCAACCTTCAAAAGCTTGATAAAAATAAATTTATATTTTAATTTAATTACATAGGTTCCATCCCCCTTCTTACCTCCCGATTTGCTTGCTCTGAAACTATTAGTTGTTAAATCTTTGCTTTAAGCTCTAAACAAAATGTAGTCTTGTCTTTAGAAATGTTTTATGGCTTCTGTAACATCAGTACTATCCTCTTGTTCTTCAGACACTTTGGAGATCAAGTAATTCAGAAAGGATGGGTATTTAGCTTCATCATAACAAAGACAACCCCACTTTCTCTTTTAATTTCTGTAAATATTTGTCAATGTATTGATATGACTTTTTTCTCACAGTAATTGTATTTTATTTGATTTTATCACATTTTTGAAAGTGGGACAGAAAAACATTATTTTAGGTATCAAACACAGAAGCCTTTCAGATCAGTGTTTTCAGTGAAAAATCTAACAATTTTTCCTAATAGAAGCTCAGACAAGTCCATAAACCTTTTATAACTTAATGAATGCTTCACACCAGATGCTGATTCCCTCGGTAAGCAAATCTATAGTTAGTGAGACGCAATCTTTTCTCATGATTTAAGTTCGTTGAAATCAGATTGAGACTTTCCAGACTTGAGAGTGGTCACATTTTTCATAGCTTAACTGTAAATCATCTTTCACTTAGAAGATTTAGAGACAGGCTGAGGAGCTAAATCTTTTCGTTTGCCTTCCTAACTACTAGAAGCCATTAGATGAGCCTCATTATGGTGTTTCCTAAAGGATTAGATAAAACAGTTTGGTAATGTTCAAAGTAGGACAAATACCATTGCACGTATAACAACTTTATCCTTCTAATGATTTAGATGTAGAATTAGGTGTGATTACAAGACACTTGGAAATTGCTTGGATTGACAGAGTTGATAATCAAAACCTTTCAGCTATGAAATTAATAGTTATAAATGATACCGCCAATAATCAGTTGTAAAATTTTGAAATTGTGAACTGAAGTACTTTTCTTCTGATACCAGCCAACAGCCAAAAAGTGCGCTTCTTGGTGCCAACATTGGACCTTGCAAGGCTGCACTCGTGAACAGTCCTGTGTGGATGTCAGTGAGCCTGCTCGCGTGCTGAAGGTTTAGAGAAAATGGCCTTCACTTTAGAATTTGTTTTATGACAGGTGACTGCTTAAATATTTGCTGTTGGTGATATACAAGTGAAGACTAGGACCTTTCAATATGAAATAGGAATTCAATTGCTGTTAAATCGTGATGATAATAATAACAAGTTATTGGCACTTCTGAATGTGTAATTCTTTTTCTGGATTGAATGCATTTCAGTTGAAATTTTGACTCCTTTCTTACTGTCTTACTTAGGCATCTTTATTGCTTCTCTAGGTTTGGGTTTTTGTTGTATTTTTCGTTCAAATGGTGGAGTACTCCCTGCTGAAAATGCCGGGGTTTTGTATGCATGTTAATTGCACCTGCTTTTAATACTCAGTGTATGAAATCAATAGTATTAAATTTTAATGCTCAGTAGTATTAGATCAATTTAACGCAAGCTCTTGGTTAAAGAAATGCAAATTAAATATCACCGATTTTTTATGAAACAGAAAGAAGTTTGTAACACAGCTGTAGATATTATATTAACCCTAAAGCAGAACCAAGAGTAAACGTTCTTCTTTCTTCCCCTTCTCAGATTTTCCCTTTTGGAAGTAAAGACAACTTCATGAAAATTAATTGTTCTTTTCTTTGTCACATAAAACAAAGCTGAAAGTAAGGTGTAATGGGACACTGCTCACCGACCTTCTTTAAATATAACGCTTTGTAAGTTAAATCCAGCAGTGAGAAATATACCACTCTGTCATATTACATTAGAATTGCTTTATGCTTTTTTTTTTTTCGTACAGACACAAAGATAAAGCAATGACCACATACTGCTGGTCTTATCTCAAGACAGAAAAAGGGTATTAGTGAGTTAGCCTTGTCAGTCTGGTATCTTCCTAGAAAGAACATTATATTTCTATTTCTTTTAGATAACAAGACCTGCCGTTTTAAGTTAAATTGTTATCTAGTGACTTTCTACCTGGATAGATTATTTAAAACGAGAATGCTGCTTTATGTGTGCCGTATAATGAGATCTGGCTGCAATAAACTCCAAACTCAACACTCTAAGGAAAAGAGTCCAGGAAGACAATTTAGTGTTTCAGTTCTTTTGCTGGAAAATAGCAACTAAAAGATAATTCTCCAATGCATGCTTATAGATTCCCCCTCTGTAAAATGGTAGTGTAATTTATTTGAAAGCTGCTTTTGTTTTATTTTTGATAGTATAGAGAAGCTCTTAGTATTATGAGCTTTGTCTGATTAAGTGCGCAAAATGACAAACAAGGTTGTCCTGTGCTCATCTTCTTCCTTCTTTAGGCAGATAATCACCTTTAGAAGCCTGGATCCTATTCAGCTACTCTGTCAGTCAGCCATACCAAGACCCTCGTAAGCCGCATTTATCAAACTAAACACTTGATCTGTATCGGCACATCAGCTGGTGGCAAGGTCTAAGACACAAGATGAAAGTTGCAATTAGGATTTAGGAGGACATTTTATTATCTGAGATTTGAAATAGGTTTTCTTAGTTAATCCAAACATCTTTCCACTCAGATATGTTGACAGAGCCCTTCTGTACATGTACTTACTTCAGCTTAAGTGGGAACTGCAATGGATGTTGCCAAGATTTAATACCTCTAAAAGGAGAATACTTGTCAAGGGCAGGATGCCGAGGGTGGAGTTAGAACACTGTCTGCACTCTCTGTTTGTGTGGTCTTTCTTCAAATGGTATTCAAAAGCCAAATAGTAAGTTCTGGGGCAAAATTTTACTGTCCAACTTTTTCTGAAAAATAAAAACTATTTCTTAATAAAGGACAATCAGCAGCTTAAACGAGGCTAGAATATACCCCAGCAGCTTTTATAGGTATGCAGCACCTGCAAGTCAGCAGATTGTGTATGAACTCTGTATGCACAGTGTTCAGATGTTACGGAGAGGGTGGTTTTCCCAAAAGCTAAAGGGCAGAATAAAATGCTTACCTTTCTCATGCTCCCTGAAAGTGCCTCCTTACTTTGATAACAGTACATTCTTTTTCTTACTGGCATTTGTATCCCTAACTTAGATATTTCTCCTTTGTACATAAGAGGGACTGGTGTTTGCAGCCAGTGACATTCAACCAGTAGCGGATCGATCTGGCTGGTTCGCAGGTAGCATTCTTGTGCCGTTCGAGTTGCCCTGCGGTATCGGAGACAGCCTTGCTGGGCTGTTGCTATCGTCTCCAGCTTTTGGGTGTTAGATGTTTTGATTTGCCATTGTCCTAGAAGATGGAGACTATTCCAATACAGAAGGAACTCTGTTAAGACTCTATCTTCAGTTTGATTTATCAGTGTACAGCTCACCAGACTGTATCAGCCATATCTTTGGTGCTTTGGTGTCACCAATGTTATCTGTGAGCTGCTTCTTACTCCATGCTATTTGAAATGGTGAAAGGAAAATACACGCGAATCTTCACATTTCATCGTCAGTGTACAAATGTAAGCATGTCAATTGAAATGCTGGCTATTTAAATTTTCACAGCAGTCTCTAACTTTATAAACGATAGATAGCTGAAAGACACTCTCTTACAAAAGTACTGAGGTTGTTATACTAAAGGAAATAATTTTTCAAATTTCAGTGTGACTGTGCAGCCAGAGTAATTGCTAAAGATAAGGCAAAATTATTCACCTTCGCCGTTGAGCAGACAATATTCTGACCGTGCGGCTGTACAGTGCACTGCCTGAACAGCAGAGGTCCTCAAGACCTAGCTGTTCATGCTCAAGTGGAAATTTTGCAGCAATTACATTCCATTAGTCATTTTGTGAAACAATTTTGCTCAAAGACTTTGTCATGCAGTTAAACAAAGTGGTCATCTTGTTTTCCTTACATATTTTTTTAATTACTGTGAAATGTTATCTATTTCTTTTGCAGTGTTGCAGTAATATTTTAGAAAAACACTTGGAGGGTTTAAGTACTCCTCGATCAAGGCTTTTGAAGAAACATACAGCAGTATTTTAGCAAAGTAGTTCCTGTGCCTCATTTGTCATTAAATGGCAGTGCTGCTGCCTAGAAGCACAACTCTTTTATTATTATTAGAAAACAGACAAGCATCTGAAATATTATGGTAAAATGTAACTCCGCTATCCAGAAATTATCAGTTCATGTTCAACTAAGACTGTAACTAATTTTTACCTCCCTGTAGAGATACTAATTCAAATTATTTGAATGTGTACAGCAAGTAAAGAGTTGGCACGGTCTATTGAATTTATGGGCTCGGACAAAACTTAAATGTTTATGCACTTATACAGGTAGCTTTATTACCAGCCTCTCATTCACAGATTTACAGAAATATCGTACTGAAGACAATGGCATGGACATGAAGTGATAAATACTGAGAGTATTTTTTCTTCTACATAGTCTACTGGCTGAGCACCTTAACTAGCTCTGTCTGGCCTGAAAACCCTTCCAAATTTGTTGCTGGTAACTTCCCTGTAACCTGGACAACTAAGCTTTGAATAGAAAGCAAGAATATAAGTTAAAGTAGCTGCAGTTTATTTTAAAATATTTTCCATGATTAACACATTTTTAATGGCAGGAAAGGCTCAGATTTTGGCTTCATCATTAAATATGCTGGAGAATAGGTCTTGTGCTGGAGTAGCTGCTAGCTTTGTGTCTCCGCTCACAATTATTTCCAAATTGTTGCACTGCTTACCCATGCTACTAGTATTAACTTGGTTGGTGATTCACAGGTTTTCAGAAGGCCAAAAGAAAAAATGCATTTTATTTCAAGTTGGTTCACTACTGTCTTTAACCTGTCGTGTTTTCTGGACAATCTCATGATAGTGCCTTTTTGTAAAAGCTCTCTGAATGATGGATTAAGATCTGTCTTGGATTTTACATGGATTAAGTTTTAAATTAACATAAAAGAATAACAATGTGAATCAATTTGATCAAAGAAAAAGTGTCACTAATTATTTAAACAGGACACTTACTACAGAGGTTTAAAGGCAAAGAAGCGGATTTCCCTTGCATGTGGATCAAATCAGAAGTATCCCATAATTGACTCTTTACAAGACCTTGCTGCAGCGTAATGGACTAGATATTAAAGCCTTAAGTATTTAAAGCTAGTTTCCGTCTTTCTCTAAATGGAGGTCTACCACTAAGAGCTATTTTACAAGTCTGACACATTAGCTACATCACTGTGAAATACAGTGGGCTCTGGCTTCTCTGGTCCGGAACTCCAAGAGCTTTCAATAGTTAAATGGTGTGAAATGGGTAGCATTGAACCTGTGAGAAGGAATGAGCAACCTAAAAATAAATTCCAGATGGGGATGTCTGTTGGAAAGGAACAGAGATAGTGGATGTTCCTCTTTTATAAGCATTTAATTAATTTTATCTTTGCCACCTATTTTTAATTGTGTTGGTGCCTCTTGGGCAAACTCCCTCACTGGTAACAATAGCGCTCAAGGTGCGTGAGCCTTTTTTCTTTCTGGGTTCTGAAGATGTAGTCTTCTGCATTTATCTCTGTTTCAGAACTGGATCAGATGAATGCCATTATACATAAACCGCTGGTTTGTATATGAAGGTATATTGTGTTTTCCCATCTAGGGAGCACATGCCAGTTTTCTTCTGGAGGACATGCAGTAAAGTTGTTCCAAAAAAAGAGACTGCCATCTTCTTGTCCAGTCCTCCTTGTTTGCCCAAGGAGTATTGCATGACTTACACTGTCAAAATATCAGAGGTATTATTCCTAAGGCAACTGAAGGTAGTACAGTTTATCCAACCTTATAAAACCAATCACAAATAAGACAGGAAAACATGAAAACACTGTAGGTACTCCCATTAAGGGGTTTACAGGGTTGAGCCGATCCTTTTTCCTTTTTTATTTTTTAGTATTACTGAATAGAAAATTATATGTGTATTTCTGTCAATTTAAACTTTTATTTGTATTGATCTGTGTTTAAATTGTTGCTGTGCTTTGCGCTGGAGTCAGTGAACATCCTCCATGCTCTTCCTTTTCCATTAATCTGTGCTCCAAGTAGTCTCTCCCGCCGTGTACCCCAGCCTTTACCCCAGGCTTCACCTTTTCAGACAGCCCTGGGTACAGTAGTGTTACACTGATAGAAGAAAGTTATGTGCTGTATTTCTTAATCGGTTTCTTTTTATATGGAAATAATTCATACATAAATATTCCTTTACTATAGTGGTTTATACTATATAGACTTATAGGATATTACTTGGCAAGCAAAATAATCCTTAATATGATCCAGAATTTACTTTTAGCCAGTTTCTGTCTTCTAATGTCAGGTAGAAATCAAATCATTCTGAAATCAACTGGAGATCAGTCAGGGAAGCAGCCTTGTGAAGGAAGAAATTTTGTCCCCTGGGCACAATTTAAAATTCCAAAAGATGTGAAAATTTTGAATATCTTAACTTCAATTCATAACATCTGTGACTTCAAACCAGACATAAATAATACTGAATGAATTATATTTTTTGTGTTTCCTCAAAATAACATTGTAAATATTAAAGCCACAAATTATGCTTTAAAATGAGACTGGACATCGACTACGATTACTCTCAAGGAGGAAGTATTTCATACACAAAGATCAAAATATGCTGCTTAAGTGTTTCAAAGGAGAAGTACTTTTACAAAGTTAGTCAGAAACTTTGGCTTATGGATTTAACTGTTCCTTTTTGTGTAGGTGAAGAAAGAGAGCCAAGTTTTCAAGTATTTATTTTAACAATTATTCCTAGGCTTGTCATCTTCTCTGAGGAAAGGACCTCCCGTATTTTGGTTAAGCCATGTGTTCGTCGTGGGAATGTTGGGGTTTCTTCATTCAGCTGCAGTCAAGGTTGGAGCAGCTAATAACAAGTAGCTTAACAAAACTTCTTTTTTTATATTTGGCAGGTTGACATTGTCCGCCCAGCAAGGCTACTGCTAGGGTTAGAGTAATATTTTCAGCAAACACTGGTTCGGCAAAGCGATTTCAGTTTCGTGCAGTCTAACCACATACATGATCAAATGTACCCAGCTGACCACATCCTCTCCAGCCCTGGCAGTGAGGGACAGAACCCATCTTTTCGTAGTCTAGACAGGGCCTAAGAAACAGATTTCTCTTTGTCTGAGTGATTTTAAGATTTCTGCTGTTTCCTCCAGATTGACTGCATACAACACATTCGCTGACACTGGATCAGTTCTCTGCCTCTGTGCGATGCCCAGGTAAATGGGATTTGCACGGTGGTGTAGGGTGGCCATCTCAGGGAATGCCGGTGAGGTGGATCTCCAAAATTCCCGCTGCAGACCTGGAGCTGCAGCAGGTCCATAACAGCTGCACTCCCTCTGCTTGGGGTTGCATTCTATTCATGGCTTGCATCCCTCGATTTTCCCCTGATGATTTCAAAATGGAATAAAATGGAGTTCCTATGGCACATATTTTTTCCAATGACCTTCCAACTTTCCACATCCTGCTCCCATGCCATAGCGGAAATATTCTAGCTCTTCTGCTGCTTGGACTGTAGGGGTCTGAGTTGTTAAACCTTTTACATCTCAATGGTGAAAGTTGTATATCTTTCTTTCAGTCTGATATTCTAATAGTTAATACTATTTAAGAAAAATCTCTTGACTTAAACCATGTCAGAAGGAGATACTTAGACCCTCAAGGCTCCTGAGCATCATTGTACCAGAAAACGGCTTGTGAGTTGCTATTTCTTCCAAAGAAAGTAAAACCAAGCAAACCCTTAACTCTTCACTTGGTTTTAAAATCTTGCCACTCTAATTTTTCAGTCATGAGATTTCTGCCTGAAGTATTTTTCTTGGGCTATCTTTTTTTTTACACCAAAACAAATATTTTTTGAAAATCCATTTTCCATTGATTTTCTTACCCAGAAAAGCAGCTAGGAGCTAATAAAAGGAGGAAGGCTGGTCCAAAGAAAGCACTGTGGCTGTTGTAGAATTGCAGAGCTGGTCTGGGGAGCAACGAGAGCTGCTGTCAATCTCCTTCCTTTTCCTCATTTGCACGCCACAGCTGGAAGAAGACCTGGGCATGTACCCATGCTGGGGCTCCATTCCAATAGCATCCAAATAGATTAAACTAACATAAACATTAATTTATATTTAAAAATTAACCGAAGTAACTAACAAGAAACATATGAGACTAATCATAAAGAAAGGCCTGATCTCCACAAAAAGAAAAATAAACTCTCTTGCCAAAGACTCTTTCCCCAGACACATCGATACTTTCCTTCAGCTCACCAGGTTGCATCAGAACTGACTGTATATTTTAAAAATGAATGTTAATTTTTAACTATGTATGTGTGTATATGCTTGGAGCACCCAAAAAGCTTACTGAAGTAAATAGCTCAAAGTACAATAGGTACCACTTGTTCGGAAAATATATGGAATGAAGGCAGGAGGCAGGATCCTCTATTTCTGTTGATGACAGAAGTTTGCCTGAACATAACCTCCATTACCGGAATATTAAAAATACCCTCATCTGTCTTTTGTCAATAGACAAACATGAAAAGAGCCACTAAACTAATTAACTTCAAGGTATGTAGACTAGATATGTAGATGTGCAGACTTTAAAGATATGTAGACTAAGTAAAGCAGCAACACGCTTTGTACCACCTTTTAAAACAATATTGGCTGTAACTGATAAAAGAGGTGGGGGAGAGGTATTACCTTGTAATGATCTCCTAATCCAAGTTGAAGCCAGGGCATTTAAGTCTCACATACCAGTTGTATTTCCAAAGAAAAACACTAGAGCACATAACCACCAAGGTGTTTCTTGTCTGTCAGGCAGACTGCAGACAGTTTTGCTGGCTCTACTAATGGGTCCAGCATGGAAAGCAAAAGCTTGTGTAAGCATTGACTTTCTTCTGAATTTGCAGCCCTTTGAAAACTCCTAATTCCATAATTATTGACATATCTGGATGTATCTTTGTTAAGATTTGTTCATATGCTGTCTTTCCGTCAGCTTCCAGCTGATTCTTGCCTTGTGTTCAACTTTTTGTCTTGGCCACTGGTGTTCCAGTCCTGTCTTAAGTCGTTACGGCAGCATTTTGTTTTTACAGGAAGTTCTGTGGAGAACCACAGAGGTTTTCAAATCTGAGACAAGCAGCCTGCTTGTGACTTGAAACAAAACAATGCCTTTTTTTAGCTTTGATTTAATTTCCAGGCATTCTATAAATGCCCTTAGAATCTACCAGGCTAAGCTAATGTAAATCTGTTAATAATATCCTCAAGATGCAAGTAAAATTTGCTTATGTCTTTAAGCTATAAGACTCTCTTAAAGACTGCAGCCAGTTAGTATGCCCCAGGCTCTGCTTCCCTCGATCCAGCATACCCTTTAGGACATTAATTTAATTGTCTTAAATTTCCTAGGGGTGTTAATGGAAGATGTTGGAAGCAAAGGTATGAATCCTGGTTCATAGTCACAAATGTCTTATTTCATCTCCAGGTGGATTATTTTTAAGTAATGTATAATTTGGTTTTCATTTCCTCTCCGTTTTATTTAAAAGAAAAAGCTTTCTGCATTGTTGTTTGCTGTTGCAGTTAATCTGTGCGTTAAGAGTAGCAGAAGTTAATCTTACAGCATAGAAGGCTTGTGTGCTACTTGGAAAGTTTAATCCATCATCCTGTGTTTATTTGTCAGCTGTTTAGATTTCATTCACTTTGAGTCACAATCTTTTCTCTCCAACTTGTGTGTGAAGTATGAAATAAGTTCAAGATGTGTATACAAGTGTGTGTATGCGTGTCTCAACTTCTATTCTGACAATCAAAGATTGACTCATTTCTTTCTTGGTTTTCCTGAAGAATGTGACTGCAAATCGAGATGCTTGGGGTGGGAAAAGTAACCATATTCCCCCTATTTGTGTTTGGAAATCTCAGGTTTAATACATGCGATACAGACAGATCAGAGATAGAACCAGTGCGTACCGTTTAGATAACTGTTTTGAACATTGTCATCTGAAATATTTCTGATGAAAAATGGCTCTGCCTTTTCACACTTCTCCCTCCTACTTTCCCTTTATATATATATATATGTGTGTGTGTGTGTTGTAAAAGAGATGTTGATGGGAGGCTACTAATGTGGGTGACCAGTTAGAGCATTCATGTGCAAGTAAAACTGTCCCCTGTCTTTTTTCAAATGAGGGTTATAACATACGTGTTAGGTATAGTATGTATTTGTATGACGTTTCAGCTTACGAAATTTTTAGTCCCTTATCATCATTGCCAATATTTTCTTATTATTATCACATTCACAGCAGGTCAATAATCTTTATGCCTACATAAACTGATAGATTACCCTAATTATCACTCTAGGGTCCTCCTTTCTCTAGTCGTGCATGGGCTGATAGGTAGCTCTGGTATCAACAAGTTTCCGAGGATAATTTTTGATTGAGTTTCAAATTGAAAGCAAGGCCTGTATGCTCAGTCCCACAGTTCCTCCCGACCTTGTCACGCCGTGGGAAGTGCCACTCGAAAGGAACGGTGTCAAAGAAAACCTCCCATCTTTCGGCTGATGAAATCTGCTGTCTGCCTGGAGCCAAGTCAGTGCGATAATCTTCAGAAGACTGCAGGCTTCAGTACTTCGTGAATCCCAGTTGTTGCTTTTTCCTGTGATCAGACAGAAAAAAAAAACGTTTTGAAAGGCTCCAGAATGAACTGCAGAATAGGGCTCAGCCCATCTGCCCCCAAACCGTGTGGCTGAAACACAATGAGATAAAGGAGGAATCCCACCATCAGAATGGACTTGTTTAGGCAGTACAGCTGACAGGTGAGTACCACAGCTGTCAAATACTTCCTTGCTACAACCAGTATATTTCTGCTCTTTAATATTAAAAGCGTGTCAGAATTTCCATTATAAACCACTTATTTTGTGGGTTTATAGTTTTGCCATAAAAATACACCTTGGGTCGAGTGTTGGCATACAGCCATTTGGCTGCTTCTAACACAATATTAATTCAGAACATCCAGACAGTGTTTTTAAACACCAGTATCTGAAAAGTTGTTGCTTCTTTTTTCTTTTTTTCCTCCAGTACCTTGTTTTCTGCAGGACTTGCAGAAATCAAAGATGGCCAGATGTCATTTCAACAAGAATCTGCAATGTCTGGAAGCCCTTTTTGGGAGGACTGAGACCTGTGATAAGAAAGAAAAATCTGGGGACATTGTTACAAAATTCCCTGGCCAGATGGGAAGGCTGGATACAAACCTCCAGGACTGAATTGGCAAGATCACTGTTTTGCCCAGCAACCCGATTGCCATCAGCCGGAAAGCTTACCAGAAGACAGTAGAAAGCAGGAAATTTTTGGCCAGCCTGGAACTTCCTAGCACAGATGAAGATATAAACTAAAATATCAATTTTGGAATGAAATCAAAGACTCTTAGGTCACATTTGAAGTCCATAGCGTAACAAAACGATTGTCAGTCGGTTATCTCTGAGAGATGGGAAATTAGAAGAAAAAAAGACTTGTCATTTGAAATTTACAGATGCTCAGATGGGATATTTCAGATCAGCTCAAAAAATATCAAACCCTCTACTTCTGAGCTATGGGCTTCAGGAGGAGCACATATGGTCTGTTCGAATCACGGCCCCGATGAATGACTGGAAAGATGGACAGAAAGCGGGTCTCCTAGCAGCCAAATCCTGTAACTCAAGTACTGTTTATAAAATGAATGATGAAAAGGGGCAATCCTAATCTGATCCCTGGCCTTACTGTGCAATTAGGAAAAGTGATAATCTTGGTTTGTAGAACAAGGAAAATTGGCAGCTGTGGAAAAATTAAAGGAAGTAGTTCAGTTAAATATTAGACTTATGAAAAAATTGGCCATAAAAACCATTCTGAGGCTGGCCAGGACAGAGCCTCAGAAATGTCTGGGGAAAGTTCTTCAATCAGTTCAGGAAATGTGAAGACATGAAGCTGAAAGTGCTGAGCTCCGAAGGAATGAGGATAAAGCTTATAGCTTTTCTCTAGATTTGGTCAGTTTACTTTTTGAATGTATATTAGGATCTGTGAAATGAATGGAATAAAGTACCCTTTCTCAAACTGAAGTTATTGGACTAGGTGGACTGAAAAAGAATAAATTGGTTTCAAGCAGGGAGAGTGACTGCTGGCAAGCATGATGCATCCAAAAGGTGGGAAAGCTGATTTTGAAAATTCATCCTCTTCTGAGCTAGAAATGTAACTAAAATGATGGATAAGCTATGGAAGGATTTGGATTTCATTATGGCTGGTAAGAGAGTAATACATGCTGGAAGTACTGTCTTACAAATTAAATCTCCGGAAATTTTCTTCAATTACGTGACCCAGGTGAAACACAGTATTTGTAGGTAACTGATTTGCGGTGAGCAGATTTTCCTAGTACAGCACCTACTTGTTGCAGTATCTTTTTACCCAAGTAAAGGTAGAGTGATGGAAATCCCATTTTAAGGGCCAAGCCCTTGCAGAAACCTTAGCCTCTGGATCTGAAGGAGAGGTTGTCTCTTGCACTAAGAAGCTTAGATTCTAAATTCATTTAAATGCAGAGCTGCAGCATGTTCTCAAGTGATTTCCTCGCAGCGTATGATGCTGTAGGTAGGTATACTTGCTCTAGCTTTAACCCAGCTAGCACAGGTAACTGTGACTTTGAAAATACAACAGCTCGGAGATCAATACAAGTCATAAAGGTCCACTAAGTACCTCCAGGCTACACTGAGCTTGCAAGCCTCTACTGAAGTTAGTCGCCATTGCTGTTGGTACGTGTGTTAGCAGGGATAAAGACACCACGGCTGTGCTGCAATCACAATATCGGTGTACTGTTTAGATTCCCTAAAATTTTTTTCCAGTTAAAAATCCGTTCTCTGGATTCAATAAATACACAGCCTGCACACAGTGGTCTACCACAGATTGATTCTGAGGGAAACCAACCCATTACACCGCACCTCGCTATTTAGCAGAAGCAAAGCGGTAAGAAGTGCTACTGGGCATCAAGGAAATGAACCAGGATGGGATAAGTGAGCTTTCAACAATTTTTGGACCTCACTCGCAGTTCTGATTAAAGTCAAATGGTGGCCCGAGCCGATTCTGCGGAGCCAAGTAACAGGAAAAGGGGGAGGGAAGAGCTTTCAGAGCAGGACAAGACCTACTGCAATTTAAAAAGATGTTTTTTGGCTCAGCACCTGCTGCGTTTTAGGGGATGGTGAGAAGGTATGGTACAGCATGCCTGTTTCAGATTATCTCTAGATGATATCTCGGTATGAAGTAAAACATTTGAACAGGAACTGACGTATTTACAAATGGTCTGTAATACGTTGACAGTCATCAGCCTGAAATCAAATCGAAAGACAAGTGAATCATTGCAAGCAGAAGTAATTAATTATAAGTACACAGGCAGCCAGGGAACGGTGTTCACAGACAAAAAGAAAATGGAGGCAGGACAACCCTGACCAGCCCTCCAGACAATGGCAGTCAGGTAAAGGTTTCTGGGGTTTTTTTAAGGATTACTGCTACTACTATTTCAGGCAGTTCGTTTGTGGCTTTGTTAATATTGTAAAACCACTGCATGGGTTTGGTGAGAAGGAAACAGTTTCAGTGGCTCACATAGGGTGATTTAACACTTTCAGTTTTTAAAAAAAGCTCTTGTATCTGCTCCCATTTTAGCCTCCCCATGTTTCAAACACCTTTAGGCTGGACACAGATGCTAGCGCTTATGGTCTGGGGGCAGTATTGACAGAGGAAATCAAAGGACTTGAGAGGATGGTGGCTTATTACAACAAAAAGTTTATGTTCTCGGGAGAGAAATTAATATTCTGCTCAAAGAACATCTGACAGTGGTTAAACCTATAGAACACTTTCACTGCCGTTTCTTTGGAAAAGGATATATGGTTTGGACAAATCCTCGGCAGGCTGCAGGGACTCCGAAGGGCGCGTTGCCTCCCGATCGCAGAAAGGAGGGATGTTGTGCTTCCATGGTGTGAACCAGGATTGAGCACAGGTTTATCTAGAGAGCAACGCTGGAGGTTCGTTACCAGCACTGCCCGGTCCCAGAACACGAGGAACAGGTCGCCTGGGGAAATCCTGGTAGTAGCCCAAAGCCCAGTTGTCAAAATGGCTCTCCTGAAAGTCTGAGTTCCATCGGGACGGGGAGTTGGAGCGGTGGGCGAAGACATCGTCTCCTGTTATGGGATTCCTGCTGTGGGCAGAATTATGGGCTTTTTTTTTTTTTTAAACAAACATAATTGTATTGAAGAAACACATGGCTCTATCATTCATTATTTTCTCCTGCCATAAGTATGCTGCAATAAATTGAATTTTATTAATTTGTTAGTGTTCAAGGAGGTGTGCTGCTACCAAATTCTCCACCTCTACTGTTAGATCAAGCAAAGAAAATCTGTACCTTACTGACGGACTGATACAATACCATGTGGCTGAAACATATGTGGGTTTATATCGATCTATCTATAAAATATCAGCATGGTTTCTTGGCCTATGCGTGTGAACTAAGTAAGAGACTGATAATTTTCTTGCTACAATAAACCAAGTGATATGAAATTTTGAGGGGTTTTTGCTGTAGCAAACAGAGCTTCAGCTTTAAAGTTTTTCTATCTAAAGCCACGCTTTCCTAAATATCTTGTTTTTCTATACCTGAACCATCATGGAGCCGTCATATTACCTTTCTAGCGTCTCACTGGCATGTGCAGCAGCAGACCGTGATACCGGTTACAGAAGCAAAGGCAAATAAGTGCATGGGTGTAAACACATTTATGTTACGCAGATATCTCAACTTCTGCACATCACAGGCAGCTGAAAACTCAAAGGCCAAAAGCTAGGAAAGTGGGTCCTTGTGAATAACCTGATTTTAACATAGTTGTTTCATTTTAAAGCTGTTTGAAGCTTTCTTCAAGCAGTAGGTGGGATCAAACACTGGAAAATCAGTTGTGTAAAGATTTTCATCACTTTGTAAAACCTCTATTGAATGAGCTCGCACCTAAATCTGTGGTACCGCTAGGTTACTGTGGGTTATCCAGTAATGCTGGCCTATATCAGCAGGGGTACATTTCATGAAACATGAAGCAGGGGTGGTTTTTTCATGTGTAAGCCGTCGATATGGTTTTTTTATACAGCGTAAGTGCCAGGTACATTTTAAAAACAGGAGTGGGAAGGAGAGCATCAGAAAACTGGTTCTGAACGTGGGAAGCCCTCCTGCAGAAACAAGCACATTACCATTAAATAGCAGACTCAGTTAGCTGCTATTTGTGCCTGCTGTTGGGGCCTCCGAGTCAATGACCCCAGACACGTACGTACTTGGGAGGCGCTTGGATTCCGGAGTAACTCAAGGTCTGAGCACCTAGGCAGAATTCAAAGTAATTTGTGCTTTAAAATTTGACCTGTTGGGGGCTGTAAGGAAGAAGGTTTGAGGTTGCTTGATGTTTCTGATTTGTGTGACTTGGGCTCCATTCTCATTTCACCTTTACTGTGCCTGCTTAGCTATTCCTTAGAGTGCTCTGTCCTCCAGTGGGATCCTCGGGGCGGAAATGTTAGGACCCGTGTAAGCATGTGGAGCTCACTCATGTATTTGCTTCATGGGCTTGGTGCAGGACACTGTGATGTGTGCCATGCTGAACGTGAGATTTAGATGATTTCCTCTGGATCCCTTTAAAGTCCATTAATCTTTGCAGAGCCGGGACTTTAACGGCTAATGGTCCATTCCAGCAAAGTGCTGAGCTCCCTCAATTCAAAACATCTTGCAGAATGAGGCCAAAGACTATGAGTTAGGAAGAGGTGTGAGGAGAGCTTTATTAGTATGGCACATATTTAACCCATAGGAAAACCCACAAATTTTACTCATTTTAAGTGTATTTCACACTTTTTGACTATTTGAAATAACCACATTTGTAAAAACTTCTTTTAATGAATAGAGCTCTTTATGTACAAAGGCAAACCTTTTTTCCCCTAAGTACACTGCTTTTAAAATACCATTTCTTTTGTAGGTCTGGCTGCTTCCTTCGTCTGTTCGTTATTGCTTACTGCTACAGAACCCTCAAGAACTGAAAACAGGCAATTTAGATTATACTTTATCTTAAAAGATTTTTGCTGATCCATGCCACATATTCATCAGCACTAATAAGACAGATAAGTAAAGGACTTTGTTATTTAATGCCAGTTCCGATAACGCTATTCCTCAGCGCAAGCGGAGAGGCGGTGCAGTCGTTGTGTGTGAGTGATGGGAAAGAGCTACCTGGTTACAAATTCTGGCCCCACTGAAGTCAGTGGGGGTTCTGCCATTTGACTTCAACAAAGCAAGGGCTTCACCATATGTTTAAAAGAAATATGTCACTGGGACTCTTGTCAGAATGCTGGGAAACGTATCGCTTTTAAATTTACCTTCCTTTTCACATTTGAATGTTTGTTTACCTTGCATGCACTTCAGAGTAATTTGGTATAAAAACTTCTCATCAATTTAATTTTAATTCAGGTTGGGTTTAAATTGGTTCATTTTTTCTTTCTTGTGCATTTAGAAACCCCCCCATTGCAATGTCTGGGCTAAAAACATGGTAGGGGAGCGTTTGCATATTTTGTATTGCTGGGATTTAAAGTCAATTAAAGAAAAACAGAAATGAAAACACTTGCATTTGTTTATGTAATTTTAAAAAAATCATATAAAGCTGGGCCCAAGCTAGCGAGCATATCCCCTTAATGAACACAAACCTTCACCTTTTTTGCAAGCATACCATAAATGGGGAGGCATACATGTCATATCTACCATATCAATGTCATTTTAGAGTAGGTAAAAAACCACTCTATTTGTCTTAGGAAATATCGAAAACTTTTATAGGGAATTCGGAAAATATTTTTTGGCTAGCATGAAAGGTGAAATCCTGCAGCACAAAGTACAGACATGGGCACAGAGACTGAACAGACGGGCTGCTGTAAAACAACCATTTAATAAGGCATTAAAATGCCATCGACTTGGACACATAAAAAAAAAGCTATGAAAACAAATGCCTTTCAAATAATTAGGATCTTATGCTTGAGACCAGTGTTGATCTCTATGCAGAGATTTTCCTGCTGAAATCAGACCAGTCTAAGTCTGATCGTCTAAGGAAGGAATTAGCAGCGTATAAATCGGCTCCTGCTTGAGATTTTTCTGTTTCTGCCATACATAACCATTCATATAAATGATCACTTCAGCCTTTCTATCTCCTCCTTTCTGCTTCCTAAAGTCTTTTGGAATATGTTTGATTTAGCATGCCAGAATAATTTTTTTAATTGAATCTCAGATTTTTATCATGAGCGCGTGAAATGGTTGAATTACTAGCTTTTACCCACACTGTATGAGTGAATGTGAGCCAGGCTAACAGATGCAGCCAGAAATAGCAGCAAAACCCATTTTTGTTCTTGAAAATGTAGTGTGACTTTGCTTTCGCTTGAAGTAAAGTATTTGTATTGATTCTAAGATTTAGCAATAGTTTGTAGTGGTAGCTGGTGTGTAAAATACATCAAACTGTTGTATAAGCTTGTCCTTTAATGTAATAAAAAAATTCTTCAAGAACAATTTTGTCACCTATAGCGTATACAAATACAAAAATAATTATTATAATTGACCGTTCAGGTCTGCGTGTTTAAGCCTGGGCCACAACTGTCACGATATTCCTCATTAGCACAACTCAGAAAAGCTACACTATTCAAAAAGAACGTATTTGGAAGGCTGTGCATCTGTGATAACATAATTAACGTGATAAAACAAAATAATAGGATTGTAGTCTAAGAGATGAGCATCAGATTCTCAACTTTAAGTCGGACTTTAATAGATTTTCTTACAAAAGTAGTGTTAAATGAAGATTGCCATTCTTATATAAAAAAATTACTGTTTTGATCTCCGTTTTACTGAGTACTAACAACAATAATCTTGCAGAAATTCATGTATGTCCCTTCTGTATTTCATCTTGTTTCCTGTTTTGTCGTTACTCAACAGCTAGCCCCTAAGGCACATCTTTTTAAACTTCTCATCCAGCATACGTCTGTCTTTCAGATCTGTAATTTCAGATACTCTTCGATTTTGTGGTTTTAACCTGTAGAACTGGGTCCCATGATAAGAGCCCTGTGCGTAACTTTCATAACCATCAGAGCAGGAGATCTTTCTCTTGATATTGTGATTTCGTCTATTAATCAGTTTTATATGACTTTCTGCTAGCCTGGTTTTTCAAGGTGTTAAAATTTGCACTGCAGAGGTATTTTATGGATTGCAACCGTAATTTCAGAACAAGTTTCTAAAGAACTGGTCTGGTTATAAAGCTTTGGGCAGAATTTTTAGGTTCCTGTGAATTGCTGTTAAACCTATGTTGCCATTTGGCTAGAAGTACATCCCAATTAGTAACCCTTCTATCTAGCAGTGGCGGGATGTAAGTGATTTTTTTTACTTTTTTTTAAGTCAGTCGTAAATGATTAGTCCAAAAGAGTAGCATAAAACTTCGAACTAGTCCCCTGCAGGAGTCGGCTGGAGGAAATTAAAGGATCAACAACACAAGGGAAGCACTGAGGTAGGATTGTTCCAGGCTGCAGCCACAGGCTTTCACATGCACTCAGGAAATTGACTTCATCAAAAGCCGAGGATGCAGGCGTGAGGATGAGGAGGATAACGCAGGTGATGATTCTAAATCATGGCTCAATATCACATCATTTTCCAAGGGAGAGGTTTCCTCCCCACCTCGAAAAAAACAGGTTTTTCTATATAAAAATTGAATCTTCGCCTTATGAATTAATAAAAGTTCAGCACAAATCTGAGCTATAAATCTAATATAACTTAATAAATAACGCAGCTTCCCCAAAATAATATCAGTTGGATGGGGTTTTTGCACAAGTAAGAGAAGGGCTCCCTATAAGCTCCGCTGCTCATTTCAGAGTTACTGCTCTGCGCCCCGTGCGTGGATCTGTGTGTTTGTGTGTGTGAGCGCTGTAAAACCAGGGGCTCGGGAGCGCTTGGGACTTACAGTCAGGCAAGGTATTTTCTTTAATGTCTTAAGTTAATTCGTGCTGCAGAAATGTGGATCTTCTGGGCCTGAGGTGAAGCTGAAACCTTTCTAGTGGAGCAGGAAAGAATCACAAGAGGGGAAATGCATAAATCTACATCTGGAGCCAAGTATGCTGGGAAGGCGTAAGGAGATGGGGGAGCAGGAGTGCCAGAGCAGGGCTGAGAGAGCGCGAAATTCCAAGGGGAAAAGTGGAAGAAAGAAAGAGGAATGTCCCGGGAATGAAGCTCTTATAATGTTCAAAACTTTCATCAGAAGTAAAACACTGGAAGGCTATAATCCAAATAAGGAAATTAGAACAAAAATTAACAATATTCAGCTATTCAGATGTCAAAAGAAATAGCAGAGTTATTGGTGTTAGAGGTTATTGCCAGGAGGGAAAAACTCAGCATGTCTTGGGTAATTAAGCTTCATTGGAGAGCATGGATCCCTTCTCCAGGTAAGAAATGCTTTTATAACATGGCATCTTTTGCTATTGTAATTAAACACCATGGTCTATTCTGCATATGAAGTCTTAAACACTTTAGTCCTTTATCATGGGATTTTACTGGCCAGGCATGTGTGTTCTCATGGCAAAAAGCACTGACTGCTATAAAAAAAGAAACCCAAACATTTCTTTTTATTACTTGACTTGCCTTATTTTTATATATATTGAGCCAAATTCATCCCTTGTGTAGCTCGGTTGAAACCAATAAGGACAGATTTGGCCCGTGTCTATATGAGAAGGGTGGTGACAATTAAAATATATTGTTTAATAATGAGAGCTATGGTAGTGAAGTGTCTTTGTGTCTATGAAATTATACACCACATTGCCAGTATAGAGTGGGACTAGCAAAACATATAAGACCAGGTTCTGATGGAAAGGCAAAAGCACTCTAACTTTTATTATTATGATTAAATATCACAAAGGTATTTGAACAAGACTAATTTAGGTAACATCTCCAGAAGTCTCATTTATAGTGTAGTATTTTACCGTAGAGCAAGCCGTTTTAAAATATTTCTTGGATGTTATTATATGTGGCTATCAAGGACGGTATGACTGGCTGTTCTTAGCAGTAAGTAAAAGAACAGTTTTTATTTCATTTCTATTTTAGTGACTTTCAGTAATATTGGGAAAAGGAATGTACCCTATTAAATGGAATGTGTGGACAGCCATTATTATCACTTTATATTGGTAATTCCCAGTTGTTCCTCTGTGTGAGGCATTGTACCAACACGTGAAAGACATTGTCGATGCCCTGAAGATCTGAAGACCTTGCCCGTTCAGGCAGTGAGATAGCCAGAGCTCATCGCACAGCCAGCCAAGTCATCTGTGCGACGCCAGAACAAATGAGTTTTGTTTGGCTCACTGGCATGGTGGGCCATCCACAGCAGCTCTTCTTTGTATCACTGTTGATAAGTTATAGTGACTTTTATAAGCCGAAGCCGTGCTGTACTGCCTACTGACTTCTATCCTTCTATTGAAGGTATGTGGGTGATGGCTATTCATAGCCACTAACCATATCCCCAATTCCAAGCTCTCCATGTGTGCTGCCAAGAACCTTGGCTTGGCTTTGCTCTGCGTCGTAACTGTCCCAAGTATTTGGTCGAGCACTTTACTGGGCGCTGGGTCCCCTTCTTGCCAAGAGGGGAGGTGGGAGGGTGAGAGGAATAACGAGAACGATTCCCCTCGGGCCTGGAGGGCTCAGGAAAAGTCTTTTACCCCGGGGGCCCCCTGCTCCTTCCCCTCTGCCCTGACCCCTCGCAGCTGCCGCTGGGCTACCTGTCAGTATGCTTTAGGAACCGGGGGTGGGAAAGGTCAGAGCAGTAAGAGGACAGATATTTTGTTGACCCAAGAACTGAACTGGCTCTTGATGGCCCTGCCCAGGAGCGTAAGGAAGACAGCAATACCTAGCCTACTTAGCTGATGGACTCCAGCAGAAAAGGTAGCCCTTAAATGAGACTAAAGAGATGTAGTATTACAGATGCAATGAGTTGCTCAGTTCCTCTAAAGCTACTGGTCTTCTAAGGAGTCTCTGGCCTCCAAAAATGAGGGGGACAAAAACCACAGAATGACAGAAAAATCATTTTTGCTGCACTTATTGCTCATTCTGAATCTCTTTTATAGAAATCTGCCCTTTGGCATTGAACTCGGATAATATTTTATTAGAAGAAAGCGTGATTCACTGAAATGGTGCGCTTCAGTTCTATGGGAAGGAAAACTGGGAAGGACACAAAAGAAGCCAGGCTGTGGAAAACCGATTCAAGGAACCATTGCCACGCAAAGAATCTCGATCTGCAGTAAGAAACAACAGAAAGGAACAAAATATTTCCAAGGAAATATTCCAATATTTCCAATCTGAGCATAGTGTTGCAGCCAAGCAAGGAATTATTTCTATATTAGCCTGTCAGGAAAGGGTCGTACAGCATCTGTGGTGGGAGAATACCCTACCACTTTGAAAGTAATAGGAATTTTTTTATTAGCGTCAATGTAATGATCAGGACTGGCCCATATACTTGTGAAATTGAAACTTAACCGAAGAGGTAATAAGAGATCCCAGGAGGAAGGGGATGTTTAGTCTGTCTTAAATAGGCTAAAAGTTACTTTTCTCCTTTTTTGCACGTTTTCAGAGACCTATTTTTCAAACTATGAAAAGCATAGCTGTGTTATCCGTAGTTCTTTACAGATTATGAGAACAGAAGTGGTTACAACAAGTAAACTTGGAGAACAACGTAAACCTCTCTCAGTAACACTGAAGTTGTTGACTCCACACTAAGTGATATCTCAGGGTACACAATCCAGACTCATCCAGTACTGCCGAACTTTGCCAGACCTGAGTGCGGTAAACTAGGGTCCTGATCTCAATTATATCGAACTGTGAAGCTCACCTCATGCACTGTGTGGAACTGCGCTCGGGTCGCTCGCACGTAAGCACAAGCGCGTGCGTTCGCCAGTGACAGTCGGATCCTCGGGCAGCTCGGCTGCACGTTGCCACGTGCTTTTGCTCTTTGGCAAGAAGAGGAGTTTTATATTTATTTATTTCCTTTCTCTCCTCTTTTTAGTTTTCCAGTTCACATTTTCCTTGGTTTAATTCCTGGCTACTGACTTCCTGCTCCCCTTTCCTTTGCTGTTTATAGGATGAAAATTGATTTTCAGACAATCTGATGAACTGCTTCTCAGGGTTGAGTGAATATTATTTTCATGTTATGCATGAGGGAAGCAAAGCAAAAATTAAGTAGTTCACTAATGGCTGTAGACTGAATCATTGCTGAGTATATCAGCATTTGTAAATCCTGCATTTCACTGGAGTTCTTAGTCTGCAGTTGAAGCCGTTTTCTTCTTTGAAACCACAGCTGAGAGGAATACAAGTACAGATTTTTAGTTTCACGTGTGCTGATGTGCTTTAGTAGCTGGTCTAAATGAGGACTTAGTAGTGGCTTCTTTGCATCTCTAACTCAGCTTAGCATTCTGTAGGAGGAGCTATGTCTGCACTAGACATTAAAACACCCGCTGAGCTAGCGGCAGCGCATTCGGTCGCACTGTGGACGCGCTATTATGCTTTAGTGGGACATGCCCTAGCACGGGACGTGCAGGACCAGTCCCCGTTTCCCTTGGGTTCTCAGAGCTCCGGGGTATTTCTGTTTCTAGGTTCTTGAGTTGATGCCTCTGCTGCTCCTGAGTTTCTGTATCACACCGGGGAGAATGGTCAATGGATCCGTCGAGGCATCAGGATTCCAACCCTCACTTGCCTCACTCTAAATACCCCCTATATGTTGAAGTACGAGTTTTGCCCTCTTGCTTTTTCAAGCACACCCCTCCAGCCTGCTTGCGTTGACACCTTCCAGTCTGGAAGTGCCTGGGCAATGTTCATACAAAGAGTTAAAACCCCTTTCTCCTTACACGTTACTGATGAAGAAATGTAGAAAAACTGCAGGTCGTCCGAACATTTGTGTAACAGGCATGTGCTCAATTCCAAGACTGAGTGTAAATCTAGTCCTTCTCCGTGATACTGGACAGAAATCCCAGTGGAAGTTTTTCCTGCCTCTAACCTGTCTACTTGCCTTCATAATGATAAATGGTGGGAGGGAAAGGGTGAGGGGGGGAAACTATCCAAGCTTTGAACTGGTTGTGTCTTAAGAAGGACGGGAAGGAAGAATGCAGCTTCATTTAAACCAGGATGCTTACATGGCTAAAATCTTTGCTATGTTTCTCCTTTTGGTCACCTTTGGTGTTCTCATAAGAAAGTCTTACACCAAATCCTTACCCAAAGATGTCTGATCAGGTAAGACATTGTGGCTACTTTTATTTTTTACTTTAAACCGAATTGATTACCTATTCCTGCTTCCATTTTTGTCCTGCACGTAGTTGCTCAGTAGCCGTCACCTTTGCTTTCAGTCTAGGTATCCGTTGCACGCTGAGTGGTTCATATTACTTCTGATGCACAAAGCGAGTTCATCACCTTTCCAGGATGTCTCATGATTGATTCCTCATGTCCAGGGCAATCTGCTCTAAAGTTTCAGGCTAAAATGAGTGCTTGGATTTAGCGGGGATAATCAATGGTTTGAGTCTTATTCTTCTTATGTATTGAGCTATCCATTTGTGTATTAGATTCACAACTGATATTAAATACAACACAGTGAGATTCAAAATTTTATTCTTCTCTCAGTAGCTGCTCAGACGCGCTGGGCGTGAGTAAACCAGAATTTGCGGAGCGTGGCTGTGTCATCCATCAAACTCAAATGCGCTCTGCCTCGTACCTAAACTGTACACCGCGCAGCCAAGGCCTCAAGCTGGGCTTGTTGAAAAGATTAGAGGGCTGGCCTTGCTATGCTGAAGTCTATAAAAGTTTTCCTATTGACTTCAACAGAAATAGGACTGAGCCTTTATGATTTTGGCACGAAAATATGAAAATATTCGTTGTCATCTCTGCTGAGCGCTGAGCTGCAGCGCGCGTTGTTGTCTGCCTTACATAAGATAGGGGCTGATAAGGAGAAGTAGTGGGTTTGCACATATTGTTCTCTGCACATGTTGTTCTCCAGTAAATACTTATTAAAGGGCGCATCCATTCCTGCTGGCAGCGTCTGCGGCTCAGCACACAAATCTGGCCTAGGTTCCTGCTATCGGTGTAAACCTCCCAACTAGAAGCTACATTTGTCAAATTTTGTCTTTCAGAATTGTTTGAAAACCATCGGTGTCCAAGTAGACGGTGCCAACATTCCACACTCTTTTTTTTAAAAAAAAAAAAAACAACTTCCTCCAGTTTGTAAATACAACCCCAGTGAAAATATTCATTGAAACTGTAACAATGTACAGCTGAAAGACAAAAATTGTTTGCTGAAAACTAAGGAAAATGGCAAAAAAACCCCAGATGAAAGATGTTGGCATTTGCAGAATACTCATTCGAACCTCTTACCCATCAGTATTTTCCTGTGGAGCAAGAGCCTTGTGACCTGTTGTAGCTATTCCTCCTGTTTTCATTCCAGTGGGTTTTGCTTTTCTTTTGTTAAACAAGTTTCTAATGAACAGAAATCAAAATTATCCTGATTTTAATTGAACTAGCGCTGTCAGCACTTCGCACTAATTAATATACTTTTTCATTTCCCTCTCTCAGGACCCGGTTCCAAAGGCAGACTCAGGCTCAGGAATGCAATTTTCAGCCCGGAGGCACCTTGCTGCACACCCTGCGTAAATCCACCGTGACATTTGAAAAGTCACTCTCAAAAATAGTCAGACAGGTACGTTTGCTGGTCGTGACCGGAATAACGGTCTTTCTGACAGAAGGCAGGTATGCGGGCTTGCTGG
Organism: Balaeniceps rex; assembly: GCA_013401315.1. Classification (NCBI taxonomy): domain Eukaryota; kingdom Metazoa; phylum Chordata; class Aves; order Pelecaniformes; family Balaenicipitidae; genus Balaeniceps; species Balaeniceps rex. The sequence goes on along the minus strand of VYZW01014010.1, from coordinate 41,863 downwards.
GCGGCCGTAACCACCCAGCACCATGGCATAAAGCTCCAGGGGTATTAACGTCCCTCGCCGTTACCCAAGGAGCTTCTCAACAGGGTTGAGCAGCCCATGCCAAGTTTAATTTTAAACTTCGCTTTGGTTTAAATACGACCCAGGCTGGTCTATAGTGCGCAGTGCTGGTGCAAGGAGGGGCTGCGAAGCCTAGCGTGCGGCTGCCATCTAAACGCCGACGCCTACAGTGACTGTTTTATAGGCAGAGCCCAAGGGGCAGTTTCTCTCGTGACAGTGTTTTCACGTTAAAATACAGTTCATGCTGGCAAGGCTTTTTGCTTTTGTTGTACTGTTCCCAATATTTTCTTCTCTTTCATTTTTAGTATTGATCCTGTACTTTGTGGAAAGGAAATCAGTTCAAAACCTTATTCTCTCCACCAGCAAGTCACGGGCTCATGATTTCTCTTCCAGCCTGCTATCACAGCAATAAAACCCCTCAAATCACATTGAATTTAGGCTGCCTCTTGTGACAGTCAAGTGCACGGCACCTCCTTGGAGCAGGTCCCTAAATTAAAATATTGCAAATTTTTTTGCTGTTCAAACACTACTGCAGAAACGTGAGTGGCCAAGGAGAGAGGAGGTTTTTCCCTCCTGCTGGAATTTTTCACTATAACCAACCTCAGGGGAGTTCTCATCTTCAAAAGAAACATTCTTTCTATACAAGCTGCAAAAAGAATTATTTAATGACATCATAAATTAATACAGAGAGGCACAAATTTTCCAAAATGTGGAGAGAGAGCAAAAAAAAAGTAGCGTTTGCCAAAAACACCCCAGCTCTTCCAGACTTAGGCCTCTCTTGAGCCTGTGAGCTGCCAACGATACCAAATTGAATGGTGGGGCTTTTGGCATGACTTAAGTTTAGCTTGTTTAAATTTTGGCAAATGCTCGTATTACTCACATACTCAGCAAACTGATACAAATATTTGTTCTATTTAGAGTGAAGTCCAAACTCAGCGCTGGCATAAGTGCTGTCGGACTCGGTGGAACTAAGCTTGCTTGCGCCAATATTAAATTTGGACATCTACCTTAAAGAAAAACAGAATAAAAAAATCCCCTAGCCTTTTAGGTACAGACCAGAATACATCAATGGAAAACAGACCTCATGTGTATCCAGGTTTTCCTCGCTTGCTAATTTTTGCCTTAATCTGATTCGAAATGGACCTAGTTTTTCTGCACTTTGATTGCCGTTCCCTGTTGCGATGCAAGAAGCCATCTAACCAGAGCTAGAGCTGAAAAAGCCTCCACGCACATGAAGTTCTCCGCATTCTTGAGAAGTAAAAGCTGTTTAAGCTGTAGTAAATCAAGCCCTGACGCAGTAAGCATACTTGATCTATTTTAATGCTGTGCAGGTTGTTGGGATTTTTTTTAATGATGTCTGCAGTTTAGTGTTTCTGATTTGAAAAACAAATAGACCATTAACTTCCTGCCTCCAAAATGGGCAGGTCCCAAATCCTCGAGGATACTTTGCTGTTGCTGTGCTCCCTGTTTCCGAACGCCTGCAGCACGCTGCCAGGCGGGCATCGCTGGGAACGGCGCTGCACAGCCGGGTGCTTGACGGGGACTCGCACGCTCAGCAACTGCCAAACCTACCCAGAAGAAATGAAGTGGAACCTGGGTGCCTCATCTGGCCAGCCCGGTGCTGCCTGCCTTGCCCACGAGCTCGCTCTTGGGATCGGATACATAAACCAGGTCAGAAATTTGGCGCTGAAAAAACCACCCCCAACCCAAAAAAGAACAGCATGTTTCCGTTCCATAAATTAATACAACCAGGATGTGCTTCGGGGATGTGCTAGCTATGGGTCTGTGCTCAGGTCGAACGGGATTTGTAGGCTGATCGCTGTTTAATGCTATCTAAATGCTTTTAGCAATCTCACGGAGAAGGGGGATCCCACTAACTTAACTTTAGCCACTTAGAAAGGGGAAATCTAGCCTAAGTGGCTGAGCTAGATTCCTCTCTGAGTGGAAAAAGATCATCGCTGGAGAATGATTCATCCCAGTTTCATCTAAATGTCTGATCTCTCTCCATTGCCTATAAAAGGAGCCCAGATGACCAGATCAGCATATATCCAAATTTTGCACTTTTCTGTGCTAACTCAGCCTTTTACAATCAGCTCCTGTACTCGCAAATGCCATGTACTATTTTTATATAACTAAAAGCTTGTTGTTTGCCACAGGGTTTCACCGGGCACTTGCTCAGCTCCAGCGGCTGGCTTGAGACCGAGCCTCGGCTGTGCCCTGCACAAAGGCCGACAGCGGTGCCTGCTGCGTGCTCGCAAGTTAAAACTGGGATTAATGACGTGTTCAAGGCTCCTCTGCGTCCCCTGCGTTAGCTGAAAGCTGCTGGAACAATTCTTAGAGAAGTTACTTTTAAAACTGCCTTAAATCAATAAATACCGCGTTGATGAGCAGAAGGTATATGAAAAATGGTTAAAAATAGAAGCAATGATTATTCATTAAAAATGACACTGTTATTCTGTTAATCATATTTGTAAAACAAGCAAACGATCCAGTCTGGCTTGTCATTTGGACTCTGGGCTGCTGACCCCATTAATTTTTGGGTTATAGTGGCAGCATTTGTCTCGTTCAGTGTTGATCCAGTGTCACTATGAGAAATGAACGGAGCATTTTAAATAACGGTTAGTGACACCCTCAGACCTCTCCCCCCGCCTCCAATTCTTCACTTCTCTTCGCCCCCTTTCATTCTTCACTATTGTTGTTGTAACGGAGCTGCACATACGTCCAGGAACATCATTTTGGTGCTCTTGTTATCAGGCCAGTGGCTGCTTTTAACTTAGCCTAGTAGTGCGCGGCGTATTCAGATCAATTCATGTGTCCATTAAAAAAAAAGAAACACAAGATATCACAAACAAACCAAAACCCCTTAGCATTGCAGTGGGCAGTTAAGGTTTGACGGTGTAGCTGTGAGATGGTAAAAAAAAAAAAAAAGGTCAAGTGTGCACCTTGGAAAGCGAGAGATTGGTATAACTGGGCAGTAGGAGACAGAAGAGAGACGAGGCAACCCGTAATTCCCCACTGAACATTTTTATACTAATTATTGAAAGGCACCCAGAGACGGCTTATAGTAGTAAAATGACTTTATGTTCTGATATGTAAAATAAAATGTCCATGCTATGTAACAAACATTTAAAAATTCCATACCACCTGTATCTAATGTGGTTTCTAATAAAGATTTATCTGTAGTATATATGTTTTTTATCTAACCAATTCTTAGTTTTTACATCAAAGGTGTGTAATAAAAAAAATCTTAAATAGATGTCTTTCCAAAAAACCTTGCAACATTCATTTTTTATTAAGTATTTCATTCGTAAAAAGCAAAGCTGAATTGGACACGTGGCCTGCATTTGTGATATATATATATATTTTTATATATATATATAAAATATATATGTATATAAATAGCTATTCAGCATGCAAAAATGGTAGTGATTTCCAAAATCTGATTACAAAATCCACACCAGTCACACACACAGTCTGCTGAAGGGGTGTATGAGATTGTCCTGGTTGAAACGTGACCTCCGCTGTAGTGGCCTCAGGTTGTCTCACTGCAAGCAGCCGCCCTCGTCCATCAGCCTCTCCTCATTGGAATGGATTCCTCAAAACGCAGAAGTACCTCCCGACTTCCAAATTTGTATTTCAGCTTTTTGCCTTTGCCCATTTCGGGGCAAAAAAAAACCCCGCTGTGCATGACTAGAGCTTAAATATCGCGCTCTTCAGTGGAACCAAACTCCCACATCACCTCTGTGTTGCCATCCCTTGGGACAGCATCGCCTGGGAGCGCAGCAGGACGGACACGCTGCAGCCCGGAGGAGGACGCATCCCCGCTCAGGAGCTTTTTGGGTGAAGGCAATGGGAGTTTCGTTCCAGAAAGAGCGCAGCTTGCTTTCCCACGTGAGGCCGCTTCGTGCCGCGGCTGTCGCCGAGCGAGCCCTCCTTACCTCGCAGGGACGCTCCGGTAGGCAAAGCCAGCGCTGAAGGAGTCAGGTCAAGATACTTCCACAGTAAACAATAGTAGCAATGTATACACTGGTTACAGATTTTTACCTGTTCTACAAATATTTGTACACTGTAAAGCCTGCCAGGTAATGGGAACTCTTCCCACCCCTCCCCGCAATTACGAAAATATTCCTCTATGCCTTCTCTATGCTGAAAACAATTCTTTCCAACTTAGCTGCAAAAGAAAAAAACATAGCACAAAAGGCGCGTTTCAGCTGAATATGAAAGAAATCAAGGACCAGCAAATACAGGAATCGTTTCTGGAAAGTATTAGCGACTTTTAAGCTTAAACTTCATAAATATATTGCAATAAGCAAGTGTGATTCACTCAACGGATGGGAGTCTGAAGACACTGGGTCTGTTCCTAACGCTGCAGTTAATTTGCTGTTTGGCCTCGGGCATAACGCCTCACTTCTTAGTTTCCCACAGCCACAAACGATGGTGTTGTGGGGGGAAGAAGAGACATTTGTGCATCGGTGCCTTCTCCTCTCCGTGCCATGGCACGAACCCTGTGCTGCGCCGGGGAGGTACCAGAGCGGCACCCCAGCCCCCCGACCCCGCCGCCGAGCCTCCCCGCCGGCCCCTGCGCTCCTACGGCTCCGTCACTTCCAGAGGAAGAAGGAATTTCTACAGACAAAAAGAGCTAAAGAAGTGCTGCTACAGCAGTCCTTGAACTACACAACTGAACAGATTGCTTTTTCCTTTGAGTTTTGGGACGCTGGGACTTCACGAACCAAGTACCATAAAAGTGAAGCTCGTATTTTTCCCAAATAGCTCAAATTTGCTCATGGATGTTTAATATTACAAGCAAAAGAAAATGACTAGCTACTTCACTGGTTAGTCAGGAAGATGGTTTCTACTGGATCAGTAATGAAGACGCGGGAATTAATTTATTCGGGAGTCAGTATGAGACTGATGAATCCAGCCCACCGAGACAGGAGATGGTAATTCTCTGTGTGTCTGAAGTTACAAGCTCTTCACCCACACAAATCCCTCTGGAAATGCACATTTGTCTCACCGAAGTGCAAGTTACCCACAGGTATCAACACTGATTGAACACTGTCCTGGAGCAGTAACCTTGGCTGTGGCATCGCTTGGCCGTCAGAGTCATCCGTCAGTCCAGTTCTCCACAGTCCCCATCCCTGAATGATACTGCAGCGACGACTCCCTCGACAAGGAAAAGCTTTGTGAGTACAGGAATTCGTTCGCCGCGTTTAGGTGCGGAGAGGGGGGTTTTCTCTCGCACACAGACGGGTGCACCCTTTCCCTCGGGAAAGACGACGAAGGAACGCGCTCCCGAACCTGAGACTGGGACAGCTGGTTGTAGACACTGAAGTGGCTGTTACCTGGTGGCTGCGAGCCTTGACCCGTGATGGACGGGAGCCGCGGCATCATGGTGGTGGCAGTAAAATGAGCAGGGAAAGGCTGGTAAGGGACAGTTTCCATTGTCTGAACACTGTAGCTGGTGTAAGGTGCGACAGAAGTCCACATATTGCAGCTCAAGGGGGGAGGTGGAGGCGGCAAGTCGTCAACCGCCGAGACACCAGCAATTTCAGCCCCAGAACCAGAGTACATGCACGCTTCCCTCGGAGTCACCTCGCTGCAATAGGAAGGGCTTAGCATCTGCTGCTCGTACGGAGGCGGGGATCGGAAATAGTGATCGTCTCCTACAGAAGAGGAGGCTTCCAGGTAGGAGCGTTTGCAGGGCAGGTCCAGGTGCCGAGCACTTTCTGCAAACAAACAAAAAGGAATTCATGTTCAGGAGCAGCTCCCAGAGCGACAGCGTTCAACAGCAATCTGCTCAGAGCCCGGGGTGGTTTTATGGAGTCCCCTTAGGAGCCGAGCATGCAACCTGTGATTATTTCGCTAAGCGACTCTTTTTCAGATCTCTTTTTCAATCTCTTTTTCAGATTAATCCAGCTAAACCATTTCAGTTTGGAAAGACAATGTACAGCGTCACAAAGGCACTGTGCTGCAAATGTCAGGCTAATCCCCTTGGCCTCAAAGCATTCTGGTGACATTTCTCAGGCTGAGTGACTCGGGCTACTCTTCTCACATCAGAGATTACTTCACGTTCATCCAGATAACGGAGGTCCCTGCCACTCGTGCAGCGTTACTCCTGACAAATTCAAGACGTCTCTTAAAGGGTCTTATCGCAGCCTGCCTTCCTGTCGTTACAAAAATGACTATACATTTCCCAGATATTCATGTCAAAAGCTGCAGAAATATTTCCAGATAAAGCGGCCCTTTCCCAGTCATCGCTCCTTCTCCTCAGCTTTACGCCGAGAAGCCGTAGCCCCTCTCCTACGGACTACGATGGCCGCGGCTGTGTTTACCAGCAGCTCTCTGTTAGTTGTTAGGAATATTCTCTGGATGCATTAGTGAGTTCATCTGCAGATTAAACATCTGCTAAAATTACACATTTGCCTCGCAGTCCTTGCAAGTCCTCATCACTGGTGCTGTTAGATTCTTCATTTGCCCATGATCAGAGGATTCTCGCAGCTTAAATAAATTAGCGGCCAATGAGACATGCAAATAGGAGGCTTTTTTTCCTGTGCAAAATTTTTTCCGTTTAACTTAAAACACGCCATGACCTCATCTGATGCTGGACTAAAAGGAAGAGAATGTAGTTACAGCTCACTTAAACTTGAGAACTAGTGGACAAGAAGGGGATGCTTACACACAGCTACCACAGGCCCACTACTCTGCAGGCGTCGCGAGAATTGCTAACGGCTTCATCCTGGAAAAGTGCTGAATGGGTATAGGTTCATTAATGCTAATGGCGGTGTCGGAACACCTCCTCCAAACAATTATTAATCCAGCTGATTCTAACAATGGATCATTTTCCAGCGTGGCTCCATGCCACTTGAATTATGCATTCTGGGTGGTTTTTTGGGCTCTGACTCGGGGTCTGAATTTGCCTTCTATGGGACAAACCCACTACTAACTGCCCCAAAACCCAGCTCTGGGGCCCTGGCCCTCCCGAACACTTCGATCACATCGGTATCTTTGAAGAGCACGACCTAAGAGACCGATCCAAACCGGATTGGGATTAGGGGTAAGCTTTCAGTGCTCGTGCTCTCAGGTTTGTTTGCCATACTATTTCTCTAGCTGTAAACTCGAGTTACCTCTTCTTTTTAGGCAATGATAGAAGAGCCCTGAATCCCTCTGTGCTGTGAAGGTGTTGAGTGGCAGATCTTGAGTATCTGAAGCTGCAAATTGCATGTGAGCCCCGTTCTCATACTGATAATGTTGAAGGGTCTGGTGATTCCCATGAAGTGGGTTAACATCTGGCTTTGTTGAAAGCTGGCCATGACTGGACACCAACCTCTGCCTCATGATGCTTTTGGAAATTACTGGATATTCTTTGCTAAAGGAGGTGAGAAAAATTGTTACCAGTTAGACAGCAATCAGCATTAACAGAAAGATGAAATATTAGTTTGGCTTCCCTAGAACATCTCCGTCCAATGACTTCAACGCCCTTTGCCAGATACGATGAACTCATGCTCACCACACTCGGCTGGGTGTGGGCAAGTACTACGACAACACACGGAGTGTGTCACTGAAGTACGGGAGGAGCTTTTCAGGGGTATAAATGGCATTCAAAAGCCCTAATGCCCTCAAGCACAAGAAAATGTGATGCCCTCACGGCGTAGGCACCTTTTAACTTCTTCTTCCCCAAAGAGGTGCGGCACATTAGTAGCAGAACGAGGATTAAAGCCCAGCTGTAAGGCTGTACTGCTGCACAGGGCACGGGGCCGAAGGGTGCGCCGGCGGGCTGCGTGTCGGACGCCGCCCGCCCACAGACGCTGCCTGGGTTCGGTGCACCCACGCACGCACACGTGTCCACGCGTGCACACCGCAGCAGCTCCCCGACCCCGCCGAGCACCTCCTCGCCGCTGTCCCTCCTCGCCACCGTCCCGCTCGGCCGTACCTTTGCAGTCGTGCCACGCGCAGGTCGCTGTCGTCGCTCCCCCTGAATCCCTTGGCAAAGGGGTTGTTTTCAATTTTCAGCTGGGTTATCTTTAAAAGAATGAAACCAAGCATCAAGCGTTTGAAAAGAGGTCGGCCCAATGGGTGCAGCAGCAGGTCTGGGGCTGTGGGTCTCTAGGTGCCCTGGCCCACGCGACACCCCGCGAAATGCAGAGTCCACGAGAGTTCCAGCCATTTAAAGACGTGGCAGCAGAGATGGCGTTTCTGCGTTCAGTGCTGAGGGAGAAACCGAGCTGTGAAGTTCGGTGCTAGATCTTGCAGAAGCTGCCAAAGCTGCTGATTAGGAATGAGGGCAGGAATGCAAATTTCTTTAAGGCTGGGTCCCGTGTTCTTATTCCGGGCTCTGGTTAGTGAGAACGTATTTGTCTGATCTAAAAGATTTCCTACGTCTCCATGTTAGAGACCCCTATTCCTTACGGCGTGGCTCTCCCTCAATTCCGTAACAATTTTATATACCCTTACGTTCTTCACTCAGTCATTTTTCCTCTGTGCAAAGACTCGGAGCTCAAACAGTGAATTGTCTTTGGGCAAGGGAAGGTCACTGCCTTTCGCAAGAACTGCCTTTCCCCCCAGGAGCTGCAGGGTACTGAAAGGGTCAAAATGCCTTAGAATTGACTTAGAGTAGACTTAATTTTGATGGACCTCAGCTTTTGTAAGGGAACTGTGAAAGCGCTGCCGTTTCGTGAAAATTCTGTTAAAAAAATTACATGTGAAGTTTCCTTTAAAAGTATTCAGTGGTTTGTCTGTCTTACAGCCCCAGTAAATACAGGTTTCCCTTGCCCATCCTGCCACCCAATCCCTTCCCTTTGGTGCAAACCAAAGCCATACAGCGGTCAGGAATGCCGGGAAGAGGTACTTGGTTGTCCAGTGAGAAATGAAAATAAACCACCTCTTTAACAAAGGATTTTATAAAGACGAACAGGAGCGAACAAGATCGCCTGAGTGGGTTTCAGGAGCTGCAAAATGCCAGAACAACTCCAGAACATTTGTAGGGACACGGGAGTAGGGACACAGGAGCTCCTAAAAATACCCCTTGTCCACCTCCCAGGAGATGTACGTGTGTCTGGGCACAAACATACACCTAAGGCTCTTTGATGGTAAGGTTATAGACACATATAGAACACACATCGCGGACAGAACTGGTCAGAAACAGGTCTTATTAATGTCCCTCCCTACTAAAGGACACCAGTGGGTAGGGTCATCTCCTTGGGATTGCCACTGGAAAGACCTTTTCCAGGAGGAGGCGATGTGGCAGGACACCGGTGGGGAGGTGAGGACGCGTACCTCCCTGCAGACCGTGCCGCTGCCCTCGGGTCTCCCCTCTGCCCGAGGCGGCGCAGCCCTGCTCCCCGCTGCTAGCCGGCCATGGGCTTGCACCAGCCCGCATCCGATTTTAGCGGCAAGGCTAACAAGCAAGTTCTGCGTTCGGGTGATTTTACAAGAGTGTTGCCGTAAGTTACAACTGCCCTTTTAGCAATGCTGAAAAATATCCCTGACCAAAAAACTCCTGGGAAAACAGCGGGCCAGTATCTGTGGTGGAGAAGGAAGGTGGTGACGTGAATTCAACCAGCCTCGAGGGCTTGAGCTTCTCCTCTCTGCTCCCGCAGCCCACAGTGGCTCCAGGGGAGCTCCCAATCAGCTGATGGACCACGAGAAGCGTAGGACCCTTCCTAACCCACAGCCCGACATCAGGTTTGTACGTCTTTTAATTTAATTTTGTTACTTAGTGACTGTGGTTTTCCTCTGACATGAGCAGAATCAGGGCTTCAGTCCCTCCTTGTCACCTTCCCCTGGCTTCATCCAACCCAGGAGGGAGTTTTGGGTAAACACCTACACCTTCCTCACCGAGCCGTACCAAGGGGTAGCCTCTATCACCAGCTTTCCATCTCTGGGAGCCCCACGGTCAGCTTTGTAACCAAGACTCGGGTTTTGTTTAATCATAGAATCATAGAATCCCAGGTTGGAAGGGACCTCAAGGATCATCTGGTCCAACTTTCTAGGCAAGAGCACAGTCTAGACCAGATGGCCCAGCACCCTGTCCAGCTGAGTCTTAAAAGTGTCCAGCGTAGCAGAGTCAACCGCTTCCCTGGGGAGATTATTCCAGTGGTTGACTGTTCTCATTGCGAAGAATTTGCCTCTCATGTCCAATCGGAATCTCCCCAAGAGTAACTTGTAGCCATCACCCCTTGTCCTCGCCACGTGACTCCTTGTAAAAAGGGAGTTGGTTTTGTTCAGCGAGACGATTCTTTGCAAGGACACTTCTTGCTAGCAGGGTATTTCTCAGCTAAAAATAATTTGGTGGATTGGTTTTTTTTGAAAGATGCCCAGACCGGGTTTTTAATTGTTAATGCCTAAGAGAATAAGTAAAACCATTCGGATAGTTCTCTGAGGTTGTGATTTTCTGGAGACCACAGTGAGGTCTTGGCGAGACCTTCTGCCTCCCGCTCCTCCGCTGCCGACCGCCGTGCTCCCCGCCGCCGGGCAGCATCCAACCCCCCAGCCTGCGGATCACAGAGCGAGAGCCAGGCAGCACCGGGGCAGCTCCTCGCAGGACCTTCACAAAAGAATTAGGGCTCGTCTGGGGCATTTTCCCCAAATCTGTCAGGTCCCCTCCATGCTGCCGGCCAGCGACCAGCCTCCCCAGCAGTGGTCGTATGGCAATGACAGTGGAAGTATGAAGTTTATGAAGCACTTTGGGAACCTTAGGGATGAAAGGCTCTATTGACACACGAGCCATTTTAAGTAGGTATTAAATAAGCTCTTTCGAGCCTTTTTGGTTAACCATGTTTGGGCAACTGGTCGTTTTACACCAACAGCTACAACTTTTCAAACAGGATTCACTTCAGTGTCCAAATAGGGACTTCTCTTTTTTTCCCCCGTCTTACCATAACACACACATCCGTGTTTCTGCTCTGAGTCTTTTAACTGGCTCACTAATTGCAAAATCTTGCAAGGACTCTATGCTTCAAGCATCAAAGGGCATACAGGCATCCTGCTTGGGAGGAAAAGGTCTGGTCAGATTATTGGGGAGGAAGAATTTCACATATGTTCCTGTTCCTGGAGTATTTTCCTATGACTGTGTAGAAAAGGGGCCGATACAGTAACGCATGGCAGATTCGGGGTGACAGGAGGGCTCCGGGGGTGCTACTTCACTCTGCACCTTTCTTTACGAATCCTGATGTACTTTAAAAACCCGAATTAATCCTCATACAACCCCGCAGTAGTGCTTCAACGTTAGGAAAACTGCAGGGGGGCAGGAGCTTGCCCAAAGGCAGGCAAATCGGCGGCAGGATTGAAAATGGCGCCTTGCCACCCCCTGCCTGGCATCCTCTCCTCTCCCTGCCCCGGTGACAGTGCACCCACTGTCACGGGAAGTGACAATTTGCTGTCACGCTGCTGTGCGTCCTGCCAGCAACACGGCTTGGTAAAATCCTCAGACGGAACGCTCCCCGCTGCCGCCACTACCAACACGCTCGAAAAGCAGAGAAGCCAAACCCTGCGCTACACGGGTACCTGCTGCACCCCCAAAGCGCAGAGCCAAGCCCTTTGTACTTTATATCCCCCCAAAACAAACCCAAACCCCCTCCCGCCTTCACGTGCTAACCACAGAGCCGGCTCTTAGCTGCGTTTTTATGGTTACATTCCTCGTACGTCTCGCTAAATACACATACTATAATTACTTTTTCACTGTCGATTTATGAGCAAGCTTTACTAGTCATTATTAGATTTGCTTGCTGTTTTGAACGACATCTCAGTGTTTATGAGCACGCCGATTCGTTAGCGTCTGGGCTCGCAGGGTTTGACAAGATGCCGTTACCCAACGACGTCCGTGCTGCTCCTTAGCTGCATCCTCCGACTCGTCGCTCTTGCTTAACGCCGGGATGGAAACTTGTCTTTTAACGCAGGCATTTTCTGCTGCACGATAGCAGCGTAATAGGCTCTCCCCCCGCTCCGAGCAGAGATCCCGCTCATCGGAGCACGGCACCGCAGCCACATCGCTGTGCCGCTGCCGTTTGGAAGCTCATTTCGCAGCGGTCGGCAGCAGAGGGCTGCGAGTTGCAAAAGCCCGCCGACAGAAATTAAGCCCCTTTGAGCCAGAAAAGCAGCCTACCTTGTGATTCTGGTAGGAGGTCACTGATATAAAGGACGTCTCCGGAAAAACGTGGGTGCAGAAGGCTGTGTTCTTCGACCCGAAAGCGTTGTTCTCATCCGCCTTCACAATATGCAGTCGCGGTTGGTATTTATGCATTGAATTAAGAATGATCTGAAAAACAATTGATGCTAAAGTGAGAAATCCAGTTGGGGGGAAAAAAAAAAAAGACAAGCCATAGCTATTTGACACTTTACTAGCAGGACACAAAAGCCCACTAGTGCTCAGCTTCAGCTTTGCTTTCAAGTTAGAGGGGAAAAGTACATTACATAAAGGCACACGAACCAAGACAGAAAAGGTATCTGCTGCTCTGGCAGGCACAACTAAACTGAAAGCTTTCCTGGTAAACCCTCATTTTCTTGTTGCTATTGGATAGAGTCAGTCTGGGTGGAAAAAAAGTCATAAATTTTTTTCCCAGCTCATGCTGAAGCTGTACAATCTATATAATTCACCAGCAGACCGGTCCATAAAGATTCCTAATAAATACTTTACTGAGCTGAAAAATACACAGTTTAGCAGAGGCAAAAAAAAAAATAAATCACAGAAACCACAGGGAAAAAAAAAAAACAACTATTTTTCTTTTATCTGCTGGTAAAAGAAAACTACAACAGACGAGATTTATTTTTTCCCCCTCCTGTTTGTGGAGCGGCTCGGGACGGGTGGCTGGGTCACAGACACCTCTCGCAGCCACCCCATGGCTTCTGCCCTCGTCTCGAGTCGCTGCGAGCGAGACGCAGGAGCCAGCCAAGCGCTTTTTTACAGCGGGGGCTCGGGGAGGCGAGGAAGCGCTGAGGTCCGGCGGGGAGAGCAGAGCCCGGGCTCAGGCCGGCGCAGGGCTCCTCTGACGGAGCATTAGGGGCCGAGCGGGGCTGCCCAAGCGGGGAGCCCTGGCCTGACCCCCGGCCCTGCCGCCCGTCCCGGCCTGGCCCCGCAGCATTGTTCTTCCACAAAGAAGGGATGTGCCCAGATGCTATGGAAAAAAATGGTTTTAAGAAATGGAATTTCTTTGAAGAAGTTGAATGGTTTCAAGAAAAGCCTTTATTCCTTTTAATGGGCAAAGAAGAAATACTGCTTTCTTCTTGGGTTTTTGGCATAACCCTTTTCCATCTCTTCTTCCCTCTCCCAAACTGGCTGATTGAGTCCGTCCTCCCCGAGCCTGGCTGGTCCGAGAGGCGAGGGGATCTCCAGCCAGGCTGGCACCCCTCCCCTCGCTGGGGTGCCCAAAGCAGCGTGCAAGGACACGTCCATCCCCGACGGAGACACAGCCAAAGGGCCGAGTAGGGAAGACCGCAACGGCTGGTGTCTTCAACCGATGGTAGACAGATGGGTGGGTGGATGGAGGGATGGACAGACAGACGGAGGTACACAACACAGCAGAGCAGCATCAGTTTATGCTAATTGTGGATTTGGCCAATTTTAAATGAGATTTATCAAGAAACAGAAGACGTTTGCTCCGTGATCAGCGTCTGTGCTCAGGAGCCCTTTCTGTTTCGTGCCCGTCCGCGCTGAGCAGAGCTCGCAGCGGCGGCGCAGCTCCGTGCGCTCCGGCTGGGACGGGAGGCAGCGCAGGGAGCTTGTGCTCTTTAAACCCCTTCATCTGGCTGCACGTAACTCTGCCCACAGTAGCTGGCTGCATTATATACCACTTAAATGCAATTTTTACTGTTGACATTTTCCAGACGACCATCCCTGCTCCCCAAGAGAGAGAATGAGGAATTTTTGGCATTTTATCAGCTTTGCATCAAGTCTCTTAACCACTTTGCGGCTGTTGATGTGCGGCGTGTAGATCTGAGAGGGTCGGCTCAGGTTTGGGTTTGGAGCCTTTTCTCTGCTTTCATGTATCAGCCACTCGTAAAACAAAGCCAAGACGGATCACGCCAGAGGGCCGAGACCTTCATAAGAAGGGGAATTTTAATTTTTGATAATTTAGAGTTGAGCCAAGCTGATAAATAATGGTCGTCTGGAGCAGAAGCTGGGGTGTGCTGAGCTCTCCGCACTGCCTGCCCCCGTCTAGCAAGGACAGGTGACTTGTCCCCAAGGTCAGAGCAAGTCAACAGCAGCACGAAGAAAACAATCTTAAACTGAGATTTCCAAAGGGAAACTTAGGAGCCCAAGTTTCAATGCGCTCGGGATGAATAGTCTGTATTCCCGCTCCAAAGTAGTATCCACTGGGCTATTACGACCCCCTTAAAAATCTTTTCTTTTTTTTTAATATCCTCTTTAAACCCAAGGTGCCCAAAAAATTTCCAAAATGAACAAGACATTACTTTTTGGAGCCTGAGAGACACATTCAGGAAAAGATTTTTGGACAGATGCTCAAGGTTACGGTTGTGGCTGCGAACCTGCCGGGAGGTTCACTGTGAACTGCTTGATATCTGCGGGATGTTTGGGGGGGAAAAATCCCCTAAATGGCTTAATTCAGCCCACTGCATTTCCAGCGTTGGGCACGTCTGTCCCTTGCACCGAAGCGAACATTTGCCCACGTGTCTCAGCGTAAGTACCCTTGGAAAGTGCTGAGTTTCTTTGAGCGCAGGGACAGTGAAAGGAGACCCCTTGAGATGTGCCAGATCAAAGCCCAACGGCCATCACGGAGCACGAAACATGATTAATAGATGTGAGAACCACAGAGCCCTGAGGTTAACTTCATTGAGGCAGCGTGCACGGACGCGGATGGGGAACAGCTTCCAGCAAAGCCAAGCCCCATAAAAATACGCCACTCTCATATGACGAAGAAAAATCCCTCCAGCTATTTGGCAGGGCGCGTCAGATCGGGGATGAAAATGGGAAGTCGCGGTGCCGTTTCGGATGGCCTCCCTGCGCCTGCCGCGTGGGTGATTTCTCACATCTTTCTTTCTCGGGGGGGCAGCGACCACTCTCCGCAGACCCACAACCAACATTTCACAGGCTTGAAAACAAGAACTCGTGTACAGAGGCTCCATCCGTGTGCTTGCCATAAGCCTTGCGCATCCAGAATCCCCGCAAATCATCCCACAGAGCCTCCCAGCCCTGAGCTGCAAAGCGAAATGCCAACAATTCGGGCTAAATAGTTTTCAAGGCTGCTGTGGAAAACTGGTCGCTGGCTAAAAATACACAAAACAAATGTAAATTCCACTCCAGTGACGAAGATCAGTGGAAAGATTAACTTAAAGAATTGTGTCAAAAATGAGAAGTATTTTAGTTGAGGGGACAGAGCAGGGCTGCCGCCGGTCGGTGCTGGGCAGGCAGGGCGGCAGCAGCAGCACTGGGCAGGACAGAGGCGATGTAGGAGCTCTCAGCCTCCACGATGATGCTCAAACAACAACTTTATATTTTCCTGCACTTATCTTTTTCATTGTGAGGGCACAGGGAGGTTAAGTCAGTGTCAGACACTGCCACACACATTTTTAAATTGTTTTCGGTACAAAATATAGCTAGCTTGAAATAGGTTAGCTATTAAAAACGAAACAGCGTTTGCCTTCTCTTGCCACTGAAAATAGTTACTGGAGCATTGGTTAGAGGGGAATTTTAACGTGATAAAGGATGAGGATGCAAAATTAATTAGGGAACCTGGAAAACAGTGTTTCTTGAGCAGCACCGAGGCACGCTGGCTTAGTAACCGAAAGCCTCTCTCTGCAACTCAGTGATCTTGTCTATTTGCCTGTGCAAGAAACAGCTCAGCTTACATGAAATGGCGGCATATTTAGGAGTCTAATAAACACAATTTTTTTCTGTATTTAAAAAAAAAAAAAACAAATCAACAAAAGGTAAATCAAACAGATATCCCAACCAGAATCCTCAAATTAGATGGACAACCCCAAATTTAAGAAGTGGATATTGGTCCCCGTGGGGATGCCGTCTCCCACCGCCGCCACCCAAGCACTCTCTCCGCCTGGAAAATACCCATTTTCACGAAATGAAATGGCTGCTAAAAAACACCCATGTGGGTAATGGCAACCTTCTTTAAGAGCACCAGCGTGGATGGCACCAAAAAGCTGTGATGAACCACCTGCGGGGACCCAACGGCGGGGACCCTCCTCGGGCTGCGCTGGGCGAGACCCAAACAGCTCCTCTGGTATTTGAGAAACGTTTTACATCTCTCGCCTGCCAAGACGGTCACCACGATGCACAGCCCGAAGCTCGCAGGGATGCCTCCCCCGCCCGCGCACCCCCCGGCGCCGCCGCGTAGCTCCGTTATTGCTGGCCAGAGAGGAGCCAGAGCGGATCTCGAGGGTGATGTCACTTCTACCCCCTCAACGTCGCACGTGCGGACCAGATTGCGAGAGGCGAACTCCAAAGTCAATGTGAGCTTACACAAACATCTTCCCCCCGCTCCGTCTCCCTCCTTTGTGCTGATCACACAGTTGGCAGCTGGGACTTAGGCTGTAATACAGCTCAACTGCTTTATTTTTTTGGCATTCCCCAGTCAGCAACAAATGTCAAAAAGAATGGTGTCATTTGCTCCTTCCATTTAATTTTACTTAGGAAAACATACTCCTTTAGCATCTAATCTCGCACGCTGCTGAGTAACGTCGGCTTCGGGGCTTGAAGACATTTGCCAGTTTGCAGGATCGGGCCCCGAGACCAGCAGCTTTGCGGGGTAATGGTACCGCACTGCTGGTCGCGACGCAAACTTGCCTTGAAATCACCAGTAAAATGTATTTACTTTCATATGAAATTTGGGGAGTTGATTTAAGAGCGCTCCCTGTTTCGCCAAGGTATCAAATGTCATACGATGCAGAGGTTGTTATGGCAACTACCCTTTTTATATTGAATTGTAAATGGCTACGAAAAAGCCACATAATTTTATGGTTGCTCCCGGGGGATCACATAACTAATATAAAATCTCTCATTTTAATATATTTTCTGCTTCTTTCTTCCTTCCTTCTATTCTTTTTAAAGTGAAAAAGCCTTTGAGCTGAGGCTGGCCCTTGTCCCGCACCGGGACCTTGAGCTGGGGCGCGAAGGACCAGAACAAAAACCTGACGATTCAGTCTCCCGCATGGAAAAAAAAAGAGCGTGTTAATCAACGCGGCTCTTCCACAATCGCAACCACTGCCGCAGCTCATCTCCATTAACATTTAGAGCCTTTGGTGGTATAAACCATCCCAAACCTAACTTTTCTTTACGAGTAAATGGTGCAGAGATGCCCCACAGCATCCGTACAGGAGTCGCCCCGGCTGCGCTGCCCAGGACGCACGGGGCGTCTCCAGGGACCGATGACGGGAGCGCAGTGCCACCGCCCCGGGACAGCTGCCCTCGCCGCATCCACCTCGGGAGCTTGCAGCGATGCATCGCCCCGAAGCAAGCAGTTTAAAATCATAGAATCATTTCGGTTGGAAAATACCCTTAAGATCATGGAGTTCAACCCAAATAAAACACTACCTTCAGACAACCTCTGCAGCAGCTAAAAAGCTAGCTCTAAATTACCTAAACCTCATCCTATTTATTGTCACTCATCTCCAGGCAGCTTTTCACCTTGCTCTGCTCCAAGCCGGGCCGCCGCGCAGGGCAGGGCCGTGCAGCCGTACCCCACCGACCGGGCACGGGCTCCTTCCAGCCATCCCAGCCCTGAAGCCGGCCGGGATGCTCCCCACCAGGCTGCCGGAGGAGGAGCCTCCCAAACCCACACGTTTGTCCTGGCAACCCGCACAATGGGGAAAAAAAGAAAGGCTGGAAAATCCTGGGAAAAGATTCAACATGAGCTCAGACAAATTGTTCCTTTTGAGAGGGCCAAAGCTGGGATTTTTTTTTTCCTTCCCCTCGCTCCTTTTTCATCTAATGTCAGCTGAAATTCGTGGTAGTGTTCCCTGGCCTTGCGATACGGCTTTGGTGTGGAGAAGCCCACTCCGCACTAGCTCGGGAGCACTGATTTCTGACCGGCCAGGGCAGGGCGGACCCCAGGTGCGGGATCCTGGGACACCCACCGGTGCGCAAGCCAAAGCATCCCCTGCACCGCCCCACGCTGCTGCGGGGCCTCGTGTCACCCGTGGACGCAAACGGCCTTTGGCACGCCGTGACACCTTCACTTGCCCTTCTCCAGGCCAGCTCCCCGCTCAAGGCTGGACGATGATTTCAGGATCTGATTCCAGTTAAACTTTACTAAAACCCACCGCATTTGACTCATATAAACCAGTAATGTAACAACAAACAGATTTAACCCACGAGATGTAAATCTTCTTTTCAACCAAGAACTCCACTGGTCGTTTCTTACCCCGCTATTTAATTGCACGCTGGGATCTGTTCATCCCTGCGGAACACATGCCATCCCCGGTGGCACACAGCTCCGCTCCTCCTTTTTTTTTTTCAGGAACAAAGCAGACAATGTAAATCTTCACATTGGGCTTTATAATTTCTTTGGGCACCACTATTTCTCAGCTCAGCTGTAAGACATTTCCTAAAATGGATGGTTAAAAATAAAAGAACATAACCTTTTCAGGGACATTCTTTCAGCAGAAGACTTATTGACTTTAAATTTAGGGCTGGACAAAAGGGGTTTTTTTCAAGTTTTAAGAGGACTGAGAAAAAGCTAGTTTAGTAACTGGAGACATGGATATATATGAAATTCTTATCTATTTCTTTTTATATATATATATAAAAGAAAACATACATATAGATAAGAAACCATATATATATAAAAGAAAACATACATATAGATAAGAAACCATATATATATAAAAGAAAATCTTCTTTTATATATATAAGAATTTTTAATCTGAGAATAAGGATGAGAAACTGCCCTCTTGCTACAGAGCTACTACAGCACCGCTCCAAGTGAGGACAAGCGGGGTGCAGCCAGCGAGGCCGTGTCCCTTCCCACCAGCCAGGACTTCGCCCAGGAGCTGCCGCGGCCGCATCCCTTCGGCCGCAGGCAATCCAGGGCCGCAGGGAGGCTGCCACCGAGGCGGCACATAAACCTCATAGCAGCCCGCGGCAAGGAAACTGCTTGGCCACGAGTCATAAAGCAAACAAACACAAAAAAAAAATCTGAATAAAATTTGGGGCTTCGTAAGATCACTAGGACATGAACCGAATAAAAGTGCCTGAGTGCGCCTGACGAGCAAAACCAGAAAAATGCTAAAATTGAACTAATAGAAAAATGAGAGTGAAACCCCAAGAGGGGAAAAATTGTGTCTTTCAGTGATAATCAAATAAAACCAAGTGCACTAATAATAAATCTGGACAGAAATAACAAACTCATCAGCATTAAGGAGTAAAGCCAGTAGATAGCAGATGTGGGTCAAGAAATCCAGGAATATCACTCGAAATGCTATCACAAGTGACAGACTGTCTATAATACCCTGTAGCTTCAAACCTCAGTAGGTTAAACCTCAGGAACTAAAATAACCCCACACTTTAAAAGCAGATAAAAATCCACTACAGCAATTAAATGCTCCATCAGCAGCCAAGGAGCAAGGTAGGCACAGGGTACGTAACATAACCAAGCTCAGCAGTACTGTGCTGGGGCGGGGGGGGATTAAATTAAATCTCTACTGTTATTTGTCACAATCTCCACTTCTAATCTTCATTTATTACTTGTCTTTTTTTTTTTTTCCGCAGGAATATCTTTATATACTCTGTAAAAAAGAAAAGAATTTCCAATTGATCTGGTCCCAGCTGAAGCGTGCCAGAAATACTGATGTGATGCTATCGCCCTTTCCAAGCTGGCCCGGCTGCCGAAGCCCATGAGAAAGGCCGAGTCCTCTGGCAGAGGTTTAATTTCAGCGGAGTCGTTAACAACAACAACAAAAGCAGAACGCCCTGATGCAACGTGCTCGCTCCTCTGCCGCTCTCCAGCGTTACTCCACGCCTACGAGCGCTGGCCTCACGTGGCTCTGCGTGTTCACAGCCTGCCTGAAGTCAGGGGCAGAGAGGGCCTGAAGGTGAGATGGGGTTTTCTTCCAGCCATATCCCATCTGGTGAGATGGGCTTCCCTCGGAGCTGCCATATCCAGCTCATCGTTAACTGTTCTGGGTACTGAAAACCCCACTCAGAAGGTCCTCAGGAGAAAGATCCAAGCAAAGCTGGGCTCCTGCGCTGCCAGCGCGTCGCTGGAGACAGCTCGGGAGCCAGCGACCCGCAGCCCTCCCCGATGCCGTACCAAAAGCTGGCACTCTTCGTGGCCAGCCCTCTCACCGATGCCTGCGAGGCATCCTCACGGCCTCCCTATCTACCATGTACAGAGTGCAAAACCAAATTAAAGTCTGCCCTAATTAACAGCCTCTGCTTCTTTGCAGCACTTAACCCTCGCTTTTAGCCCTTGCTGCTCATCCTTAAGGCACGTGAAGTACCTTTACGTACGCTGTTCTGTACCATTAGCAGGAGGGCTGGCTGTGCCAGGAGGTCGTTGGCATCGGGCACGGCACGCCGCCCGGTGCTGCGGCACTGTGGGGCAGGCACCCCCGCGCCCCACGCAATCCCGTGGGAGCAGGACCCTCCTGGCACCCTGGCCAGCTCTGCCCGCTGCTCAAGCCCGGGGCAGCACTTGCAGGGGTTTCAGGGAGCCAGGGCTGAGGGCCTGAGTGTGCAGTGGGGTTATTACGGCCATCTGCGCCGTCACCGTGCCCCAGGCGCCCATGCTCAGCGCTGCAAGTGGAAAAGAGGGGATTTTTGCTTCAAAGAGCTGCCAGTCTCAGCAGCTAAACACTACCTTCAGCCAAGAGACGAAGAAAAGCCCGAACAGCAAAATAACAAAAAAGCCCGATTAACTGAAACGAGTTGCACAGGAGAACAACCTCACCGCCGGTCCGAGCCGAAGCCCCTCAGCAAACCCCCCCTGCCGCCTCGGTGGCTTCGCACCCACCCTGAGCATCCTTCACCTGCTGGGGCCGGGAGCGGGAGCTGCCCACGCCGCCCCGCAGCTCACCGGCCATACGGACCTCACCGGCCATACAGATCTCTCCGGCCATACGGATCTCGCCAGCCATACAGACCTCGCCGGCCATACGGACTGTCTCACAAGTGCCCTCCACCCCGCTGTTTACATACTTTAAACCTCTGAAGAAAGTGGAATTCCACTCATGAGCATTTATCACTACGGAGATACTCATCAGGACTCGCTCAGTATTTCCCCGTACGCCCTGAACCGACCTGCTGGAAGAACCGCGGGTATTGTGTTCCCTTTCCAACGGAGAGGTTACTTCTGCGCATCACCTACGGCTCCTATTAGCCAACCAACCTGTTAGCGCTGGTAACGATATAACCTGGTTCATGATGAAGGAGTCATTCCCATTTTTCACACGGAAAACACAGCTGGGTGCTTCCCTGGCAGAATACACCGGGAATGGGTAAGGGATGTGCCGCCCCGGTGCAGCTTGCGGCACTTAAGGGAGCATCTTTGTCTCCGAAGACAGAGTACACGCAACTGCCTGTTATTCACGTGGCATTAGGGAGCGAAGCATCAGCCTTGCCAGAATCACTAACGCCGTCACTCACCAGCCCCGCGTAAATCAGAAGCTCTATCAGGCTGATTATCTCTGCATGTAAAGATTTGAAAATACATAAATTAAGATTTTACTCCATGCTTACAATGCTTTCTTTAGGATCAGATAGACCTCGCCATAGCTAAACGTTACAGCGGCTGCTGATTTCTTAATCCACGCTCAACATGAGCATTTCTCAGTTGTTAAGCCTGGTGTGAAAGAAGCCTTTCACGGTCGAAAAATCCCCCAAGAGGAAAATATACAGCCCGCGTTTTCAGGCCGTGGTGCGGGAGCTGGGCACGGGCTTACCTGCCGCAAAACCTGCTCAGCCAGAGGGGTTTGCAGGCAGGTTACAGAGCTCTGCGCTTCATTTCTCCCTATTTAAAATCTGCACATTTTTTTACGTGTCTGCATTGAAAAACGCCTCCCATGCCTCTGTAACGAATAATTTACGGCAATAGATAAGTGGCCGGTGGAAGAAGCAGGAGTGAGGTTTTGGGGACTGAAGAGGAACGGCTGGTGGCTGGGTTTTATGGGCTGGGTGTCAGAAAGCGAGGCTTTCCAGCGCCGCCTGTAAGGCATCCCCTCCCGCCAGCACCGTAAATAATCGTCAATCTAATGCTGTGGATCGCAGCAAGGGCTTCAGCTCCACGGCTTATTAATTAAGTTGTTTAGCTTACTTATTTTAAGCCTTAAATGTACCTCCACTTCTCTTTATGAACTCCATGGGGCTGCTTGTCCCTGACGTTAAGTACTACAGCACACAGAGTCACGGCACGGATTCATTTATCAACGAATCCATTGAAATAATGCGAGATTTCTGCCCGTTTGTTTTTCAGGTGAGCTCCCAGGTGCCCGGGAGCCACGCTCAGAGGTGCTGCACCCCACATCGTGATGCGTTTGCCCTCCAAACCTGCGTGTTCCCCCTCCACGCCATGCAGGGTGGCTGCAGGCGGGGACGGAGCCCAGCAGCCTGTCGTGCTCCAGCTGCATCTGCGACCGTGAGCCCATAAAATCCACCACGTCCTCCTTGCGAGACCCCCGTAACACCACGCACGCTCCAGCCTGACCCCAGGATCAGCTCCCCACGCTCGATGTGAACCGGTAGGTGAACGGGCAGGGGAGCTGGAAGAGCTCCTTTTTTTTTTTTTAACCTCAAATAAGTGTCTACCAAAAAAATGGTTAATTCAGCAAAGGAACATTTAGTGCGAAGATATTTCACCGTGCGCCTCTCCCCCGCCTCCTCGCCCCTCCTGCCCCCAAGTCGCAAGCGGTTTCTGTCTGAGCCCCACGTGTGGGAGCACGGCAGCGGCTGGATGCGATCGCTCACACGCAGCAAAGAGCTGCGGGCAGGCTGGGCTCTGCGGGATTTTGGGATGCCGGGAGGAGCTGGAGCCCGGGACGGAGGGAGCCAGGTAGGGAGCCCGGTGCTGCGACACCTGCGGGTGCCCACAGCCGCCGAGGGTGCCAGGGAGGGTGAGCCAGCACGGCTCCGGCTGGGCAGCTGCCCGCACACCAAAAAAAGCACCAGAGGCAGCCTGCAGAAATTATCGCTCCACGTGGTTTTGAGGTTTGGAGAAAATCAAAGACAAAAGGAAATGGCAGGCAGGCTTCGCTGGAGCACGAGAAGGCAAACAAACCCTGTGGGTTTTCTGACTTGTTTTTCTTAGGGAGCTGTAAGAGAGCGTTCGCAATCGCTGGGAACAAATTCCTAGAAATGAGACGCTGCTATTATTCATCATGTAATGCCTTCGCAGGCAGGGCCGGGAGGGCTGTGCCGTGCCGGGCAGACACCTCGCAGGCACTGCCTGTCCACGGACATCGGGCACCCATGCAACAGCAGCAGAACAGTTTTTAGGATGAGCTGCCAGGAAAACTCACGCTCGCCTGGTACAGAGTCCGGGTCTCCTCCACGTGCGCAGCAAAAAGCGGAGTACCACTTCTCTAAGGCAGGTGATTAATTTAGAAGCGTAACGAGGAACTGGCGGAGAAGGGGCTGAATCCCATTTAGCCAGGCGGGTTGTCAGTGCCTGAGCTGCACGGCGACCTGGGCGCTTAAAACCAGGTTATTCCACGCATTTTGAGACAGGGTGCTGGGCTGGGCACGAGGCAGGACAGCTCGCGGGGCACGAGGGGACAGAGCGGGGCTCGTTTGGAGCATGGTCACCACAGCACGCTGCAGGTATCGCCCCAAAACACAAACCAGGGTCCCCTCTGTGTCACTAGGGAGGCTTTGTGGGAGGACAAACAGGCTGTTTATTAAAGGGGGGGGGATCTTCCCTGTTAAAATTCAGTGTTAAAATCGCAGTTAAAAAATGACAAAGTCAGGAAAAGCAAATGTTTAAAGTTGCAAAACCAACACTGCACATCCTGTTTGTTTTATGGCCGCATCGAACATCCTGTATGTTTTATGGTTTACATTTTACAACGTAAACAGTCATATATTAAGCTACACAGTTAACCGAGAGAAAAACACGGGAGGAAAAAAACCGCCACGTGCAAAGCAAGCGGGTCGGTACGGCTGCTGACACCAAAACGCCGGCGTTTGCGGGCTTTATGTAATTTTTACTGCGCAACCCTGAACGCAGTTGTTTTTATTTCATTTCCGTGGTACTTTCCCCCTTAAAGAAGAGCGAAGGGGCGAGATCGCCTGTGATTAATAATGCCAGCATTAAACGGTCCTGATTAGCCTTTGAAGTTCACACATGTTTCACTGGGGTCAGCAGGTTGGGGAAGAGGGTCAGTTCCCGGCGCTGCCGATGGCTCTGCGCGGGGCTGGGTTATCACCGTGTCACCCTGCCAGAGCCCGGCTCTGCCGCAGCACCGCGGAGGCACGATGCGCGGGATCGGGGCGCTTGCTTTTTGAAGTTCGAAATTTGCAGAAGATTACGAACGCAGCAAAAGTTCTGAATTTTTCACAGCGTTTTAAGCTGGTAGGGTCACCCTGCCTCTAGAGTCAAGCCCATCAAGCTCCGCCTGATTTAGCTGTGCCAGAACCGCGCTTTCTGCACGGCTTTTAGGCAGCACCAGCACAACTGACTCCACGTGAAAACCTGCTCTTTAGAGGCGTGATGCACGATCATTTTGAGCAAGACAGAAACACCCCTTCTCCCCCTGCACCCTTCTTCAGGACCTTTTCACAGCCCCCCTCACCCCCAAACTGCTGCTGCTTAAAAGACCGGCAGGTTAAAAAAAACACCACATTTGATGATACAAAGTAGATTCTCTTACCTGTGGTAAGGAGGAGCTGATGGCACTAAACCTAAAAGGATTTTAAACTCTATCTTCCCTTCCTCCAGCCAGCAGGGTTTGCTAATTTTTATGTGACTTTCAGCTCGGACGGTGCAAACCAGACAGGTCCGCATTTTCATATGTGTTATCTAAGCGCGCGTTTGCCTGGCAGGCTGGAAGGGCCCTTGTGCTAAGTTATTAAATGCACTGGGGTAGATAAGTGTGTACTTCCCGCTTCCGCATTCGCGATACACACGAATTAAGATTTTCCAGATAAAATACTTCATCATTTACACGCCTGCCAAAGCCAGCTTGGAAAATAACGAGTTTATGCAACCTGTTTCTGCGAGCTGTATGTACCGCATGCAGCGACAGCCGGGCTGAAAATCCCACAGCACTGCCTGGAAAGTTCCTGGGCAGAAAATAAAAGGTCGGTGGCATCCAGCAGACAACTGAGCAAATCAGGGGCTGCGTCTCCAAGAGCGGGGAAGCACGAAGGCAGCAACTGCAGCCCCCCCGCCTCGCTGTTAAACTCTCCCCCCACCCAGCTGCACTGGCAGCACAAAACGAATGTTGCTCCTCGTTATCAAATTAACTGCGACATCCCAACCAGCATCCCAGTCCAGATGCAAATTCGGCGTTGCGGGCCCACCTCTGACCAAAACCCTTGCAGAACAGCTCTCTTACATGTCCAAAGGGATCCAGGTGGTTGTTGGTGAGTTTTAGCTTCTGAAAGGACACCAGCTGCCGCATCCAGTGTGCTCCCGTGGCGGGCGAGTCGGGATGCACGTACAGCCGCCCCGGCATGGCCGGCTCTGCCTTCCCAGCCACCATCCTGCAAACACAGCGGTTACAGATTGCATCACCTCGGCAGCCGTCGCCAGCCCGGACGTAGGAGAGCGTTTTGTCCTTGAACTCAACCCAGCAACCCTCCCGCCAGCCCTGGAGGGACGCGTTGGGGCACGGGGGCTCGGAGAGGCTCCTGCGGCTCGTGGGGTTTCAGGGCTCCTTGTTTCAGCATGGCAGGCTGGCAGAGTAACCCTGTCTCTGCTCCTGCGCGGGATTTCCTTGGGGCAGTGTCTCTACGTGGCATTGGTCAAGGAGGAAATCTCGTCTGGGTTTTTGGAGAGGACAAAGCCTTTAGAGGCCATTCTGCAAGGGGAGATGGTCTCGCACACTTCCCCAGGAGAAGGTACCTGTGAGCAGGAGCGGGTACCGGCATGGGTGCACCCTCCGCAGCCATGCAGGGCTCCCGCAGCCCCCGGCCGGGCGGCAGCTCCGGTGGGAAGGGGCTGCTCCCCGCTCCGGAGCTGCGCGCTGGCACACGGTGCTGCCCCTCGTACCCTTCTGCCAGCTCCCCTTGCCCCCACACCATCACCACCCCTCACGGACACAAGACCCAGCCATGAGCCATCACTTAATGGCAACTCCCCCATCGCTGGGCATTGTTCTCCTCTTACACAGGACCAGTAACAGCAATATTACCAAAAACAACAGAGCCTTTCCAGCAGCAGTAAAATGAAAAGGGGAAACAGCTCTAGGGCTGGCAAAAGCTAAATTAAACAGAGTTAACAACTATCCATCATCTAGGGCCTAATGGTTAAAACACAAAGTGGCCGCCGCGCCGCGGAGGCCCTCAGCCCGCTCCTCTTACCCAGCGGCACTCCGGGACAAAAGCGAGCAGAAAAGGGATTTTTTTAAAACTAGAGCAGCCCTAATGTGCAAGTAAATTATTACAGTTTTATAGGATGTCACCAGGCTCGTTCCCACTAAGATGACTACGAAATTTTCCATTGCTCGTCCTTTCACCAGGCAGCAGTCGGTGGAAGGGTTTGGGAAAAGCGTGGCGAATAGCTGCAGTGAGGGAGGCTGCTGGGCGTATTTGGGGTAAAAACCAAAAGAGAAAACAACACGCTTCCTTTGTCAGAAAGCAAAAATCATAGCTGCCTCTCGGGTAAGTAACTTCACCATCAAAGGCACAGGGAAGGGAAGAATAACAGAAGAGAAAGAAACTCCAGAGGAAGAATGAATTAAAAGAAAAGAACCTCAAAACTGGAGCTGGCATTGGACTGCGATGGGGGAATCGCTGCTCCCCTCGTCTGCTGCATCAGCGCGGCTGAACCAGGGCTTTGAGTAACCCACCCTGCGTTTTGCTTTATAGCTGATGGCCTGAGAGCAAAATATTACTATAGAAGAAAGGAATTTAAAACTTTTCTCGACTCATGTAGATACCTAATTTTTAAGGCCAAAATTAGATCATCCAGTCCAGCCTCTGATATAATGCAGGCTGTGGCTTTACACCTGCCCACGGCCAGATAACCTATGCTTGGCCTAAACCATCGCCTCTGAAAAGGCATCCAATCTCGAGCGCTTCGGAAACGAACAACCCACCATCTCCATTAGCAGTTTGTTCCAGCAGCTAATCGCCCAGCCTGTTAAGAATATTTTATTTTATATTTGTCTGGTTTTAACTTCCAGCCATTGGCTCTCGTATCTATCGCTGCTCCATGAAAGAGAGCTCTGGGATGTTGGCATCCCTCCCGTGGGAAGGTATTTATGTTGGTTTCTGAGTTTGCACAGCAAACGGTCGATCCACTTGCAATTTTCTTACGGAAAAGAAGGCAAACAGCAATGTTCTCTTACCATTTATTGTCACAGAACTTATACCGGTGGTCGTCAGCGGGGACGATGTCAATCAACAAGATGTACTTGGTCTTGGGGTTCATTCCGGTCACTTTAACCTTGTAACTAGGAAACATCCTCCTTAGGAAAAGCAAAGGGTTAACACGTTAGTGAGCGACCTGGAGCAGTGCTGGAACTGATGGAAGCTTGGAGCAGCACCCCAAAAGGCAGATCCACCACGCGATGAATTCACAATGGGCTACAAAACATTATTGCTGCTTATACATCACCCAAATTAAACTCACTCTTTCCAGAGCATGGGCTGCACAGGGCTAGCGCAAAATGGGGCACAAATACAGGTGAGGGTATATAGAGGGGGTTATGGGCCGGTGCCAGGAAAAGGCAGGGGTAGAGAGAGATTTGGGGGGGGTCAACACGTCCCACCTTGAGGGGGGCTCAGACAGGGAGCCCTCACTAACCCAGGAGGCTCCACGTGGCTTATGGTAGCCTCAAAAAGGCAGATTTCTTGTTGCCACGAAAGCGCATGACAAGTCATGAGATCTGACTACACCCCAGAAGAAGCTAAGCACGCGCAGCTTTCTCACTCACGGTTCCCAATGCCCACGGCACCAAGTCCCACCACTACTCCTACGCAGTAGCTGAACCCATGTTCCCTTCAACAGACTGAAAACCGAGGATCAGTGAAGCCTGGGGGGGAGACTAAGGGTTAAACCCTGCGGTGGTGCGGACAGTCACACTCCTCTGGCCTTCCCAAATTTCCCAAATTCACAGCACGCCCGTTAAACCTCGTTCGAGCCCGAGCACCACAGAGCTTCCCGCTGAGAATGCGCCCGTCCCACCGATTTACCATTGACTTTAGGGACACGTAGCAACCGACACCAAGTGGGGAACGTCACATAAACCAGTGTATCATTAAAGAACGTTTATATATATCTTACACATCTAAAGAATCTTTGCAATATTAAAGATTATTTTTTTATAAAGCTATGGCCGTGAAACCAGTATATACCATCACGGTCTGGTCTTGCGATACAAAGGAGATGGCCCTGATGGGTACGGGCACTGCCATGGGCTTCCCGAGCCCTCGAGACTCCACCAGGAGCCAGGATTTGCAGGATCGGGCACTTTACATCCTCGGAGTAATTATTTTCTTGGCTCCATCTTCCCAACCTCCTCCTCATCCAGTAAAAACAAACAAGTCAGTTGAGCAAACTGGCTCACCACAGCCTTCGAGCAACTGGCCAGGACAGAAAATTCACCCTTCCACTGGCATGAGGGGATGGAGGATGAGAATTGCTACATCCTGGACTCATCCTAATTACCCTAATTAAGCAGGTCCCAAATCCTGATGTCGTTTCTCCATCAGACGTTGAGGCCACTTTGCCCCCCCACCCCTTATCCCTCCTTCCCCTGCGCGTTGCCCCCGCGCCCGGCCGCGCTGGCCCAGGTCTGCAGCACCATTTTGTCGCTGCTTGGGGAGAGGGCAACAAAATGGGCCCTGTTCGAAATCATTTCAATCGACTCTTTTAACTGCCCTGCATAAATTCCAGATGTTTACCATGTAATTAGCCGGGACTAAAAAGGGGTGGTTTACCAATGTCCGTATTTGATTTTCATTCATAAACGCTGCACTCCTCTTAACCTTGTCCTCCTACAGGTAAGCACCTGGATAAATACAGTAGGACATTTCAATTTGTGAATACACAGCCCAATTCACACATTGAAAAAAATTGCATCAGGAATCCGATCTGAATGCCAAGATTTTTTTTTTTTTTTTAAATTAGGCCTTAAAATGACATTTAAAAATGAAACAAAAAAGGAGGAGGAATTGATTAAAAACCAGAAATGAGATGGACGCTATTTGACAGTTACTGCGTCGTACCAGGCGAACGTCCTGCATCGGGGATTTTTATAACATCTAGCTTCTGAATTTCTTTTTTTTTTTCTCAATCATTTCATTTACTGTAGTACATCCAAGCTGCTAAAGTAGCCGGACTGATATATTGTAAATGTTAAGTGCTTTTTTAATGGCATTTAAAATTAAGCTTCAGCATATGGAGTTCATATAGCATGGACATGCCTGAGTTTATAATGTTCTTTAGTATAGCCCTCTAAAATAAATACAAAGAGCCAAAGTACTACTATAATATATACAGCTGAAATTCTTTACGGATAACAAATGGGGACTCACATCTGATTGAAGGTGTTGCTTAACTTGCAACCCGCTTGCTATCTTGCAGTGGTAGCATTGTACTCGGCAGTCGACAGACCCAGCTACAACCAAGTTTGCCAACTCTCCGCATTCTTTTCCAGGAAAACACGGGGTAGATTTTAGTAATTTGGCTGTGCACGGACATTTCATCATTATTATTAGCTGCTGCATTTTGGCCTTAAAAAAAAAGAATATGCGACTAATGTGCTGTCCAGGGACTTGTCAGTTTAATTTTCTTAATGAAAACATATTTCTCAACCCCTTGGCAGGGACTCATTTAGTAAATATCTCTTTGCAACACGATACAAACACGGGTTGTGCGTTTCTGGTGGGAAGGCATGACAAACTGAAGAGCCGGGTCCAAGAAAATGCAGTCATAGCATTTAAATTTAAAAAAAAAAAAAAAGGCAAGAAAGAGCACCTAATATCATGTCCTGGCCCTTATTCAATGTTCCACTTGAAAGAGGGGAGCAGAAAACCACGGCGGAGGCATGGGGCCGCACCAGCCCTGCCTGGGAGCGGGGCCGTGCCTACAGTGGGTCTATACAGCTCCCCGTCAGCCCTGGGAAGGGGCCAAAAACCTGCCTGCTTCCCCAAATTTACTCCAGGTCAATGGAGCTACTCACAGCCATAGGCTCCGTGCTCAGTAGTAGCTTTGCATAACCGGTCCCTCTGCCAAATCTCTGCAGGCAGGAGCTCTGGGGCGGATGGGCGTCTCCACAGAGGATGCTTCGCTTCGGCCAGCTTTCCCTGACAATAGCTTGCTTCATCATCTATTGCTCAGGGACCAGCAGCGGCAGAAGAATAACCCAGTGCTGCAATAAAAACTTGCCAACGTCTTGCCAAGCTCTGGGAAAGCTCAGCCTGGCTTTGGTGGGAGGTCTGAAGCAAGATCCGGGCAGCCCCACGTTTTACCCACCCTCCTTCCCGCCGCCGCGCACGACTCCAAACCCGGCGAGAGCTTCGCCGCACGGAAACCGGTTACAAAAATTGTGAATTTGGGGCTTTGTGGGGAGCGTGTCTGAGCGGGTGACCCTCAGCGACACCTCCTGCGTTGAAGGCGGCTGCAGCCCTGCTGCGGCTGTGCCGGGAAGCTCAGCGAGGTTAAGCGCTGGGCACATGTGCAGCAGAGGATAAACCAACCATTAGGCGAAGTTTAAGCCACCAGTAATTAGAAGATTAAGAGCAGCAATTCCTGGCATTGTCCTCTTTTGTTCAGACCCAAAACTCAGTTGGACGCTGTGTCCTGGGGCTGCAGCAAATGTGCAAATGCCGCCGCCATCCCTGGGGTGGGGGAGTCCAGGAGACCGGACCAATTTCTTCCCCTTTATGCTCATTTTTTTGAAAGCCACACAAGGTGTGTGTCTAACCCACAAGCACACATTAGGTGCCATGGCTGCTCCCAGCCAACACAGGGCAGCCAGTGCAGGTCGGCAGGAGCCATGGAGCCACCGCCAGCCCCACAGCTCCCCTGCCTGCCCAGGGACCGGCCGCGAGCCCACGGCGTGCCTGTGCGACCGCTGGCAATGCACGGGCGAGTGCGGCACAAGCAGCCAAGCATCACCCCCGACAGTCTCTTCTGCAAAACATCGAGCCAGTAGACCCCAATTTTGGACATGTTCAAAACCCACTGCTCCTTCCTTCCAGCTCAACCCAGTGAAGAAGGGACCATCCAGACTCCTCAGCACCATCCTGATGGTCTCCTACACCCTGAAAGCTCTCTGCTGGGTTTAGTGGCTCCGACAGACACGTTTCTACCTGCACTGGCAGGGGCACAGTGCTGCTGTGCGATGGTGCCAGCTCTCACCGCCCTTCGGAGGGGAAAAGTTAAATCAGTTTTTACGTTCACACAAAAAAGTTGCCCTCAAAGAAAGCGATCACAGGAGAAAGGCTACGGTGCCTCGCTCCTGTGCGAGCCGGACATCTGATACGGCATTAAAATACCACGGTCTGGCACCTGGTCGCTGGGGGCTGAGGTGCGGGGTGATGCCCTGGGGAGGGCAGAGGGGCTGAGCCTGGCTCTGGGGACCACAAGCAGCGGCGTCACCGGGGCTTGGCACCGCACTGCCACAGCGCCGGCTAAACCCTTCCCCGCAGCTCTGTGCAGATGAAATGTAGCAAAACCAGTAAAAGCCAGGAAAATAAACAAGCAGCACAATTCTGTAGCCCTCCCAAGCTTCAAAGATGATGTGCGAGTGAATTATTTGTTCTGATAATGAAGCAGTCATTGCTTAGCTGAGTTTATGCTAGGCACATTTTATCTCTACATGATATTCACAAATTGTTTTAAAATGAACTGTTAGAATAAGCATCTCTTGTTTATTTATTTATTCTATTACTATCCAATCCCCTTAACCATGGAGCAGTTACTGACACGGAGCCAAAGCTCCTATTATGTTCAAACAAAGTTTAATTAATGTGTAATTGGTTGGTTGGCTTTGGAAGCGAGCGATAAGAGGAAAGCTTTGGTTTCGTTTGGGGCAGCAGTTCCCAGCCTTTCAGGCTCCCCAGGCTTGGCCACTTCGTGGGCATCTTACTCGTGTTTTAATCCCCATATGAGCAGGCCTGGTTGGTCCTGGAGAGATGGGGGACTGCAAGGCTCCCAGGTCCAATAAAGTCTTATTTTGGGGCAAGGGACAGCAATCCAGCACAGCCAGAAAAGCCCAAAGCATCAGGGCTGATCAAAGAGCTCAAAGCACTCATCTGAGCACCGACTGCCCCGCACCATGCTGTCCCAGGGACACTGGCTCATGCCATGGTACCGCTGGGTGATGAGGGGGCCTCTGTAGACCCCTCGGTCCTCAGCACCATCCTGCTCACAAGGGTTTGATCCAACCTTCCCTGCTTAGATGCAAACGTCATTTCTGATCTCCCACTGATGCATTAGCCGGGAAGGGGTTTCTCTAACCAGCACGCCATAAGTGAGGAAGCCATGGGGAACTCAGCTGGTATTTCCAAACTGCATGGAAACAAGACACCTGAGTCCTGTTGGAGCAACCCGAGTCATGTCCTCACCAAAGGCTGTCGGTGCTCTCTGAAGCCCATGGGAATGTGAGGACTGGTGCTCACCGCTTGTCCCTGTGGTGTGGATGGTGCTTCAGATACTACCGAGCGCTTCCTTCTGTCCTTTCAAGAGGGTAAAAAACATTTTTAGGACTCAGCAGCTGAAGTCCTATTTTCAAAAGGAGTTTCGATAAGACAAAGATTTCCAAAGATGGACAGTGATTTTACAATCCTTGATTTTGGGGTGGTCAAGTAAAGCGACGACTGGATTTTTCAGAAGCTCCTGTACGGTGCTGTCTGGAAAGGTGATGCTTACGGCATATCAGGTTGTGAAAGGATCAGAAAAACAAGAAATCACTCAACATCTTGGCTAACAAGCCATATCATGGCTGAAAGACCACCTCCTCAGAAGCTGGTGGGCATGCAGAGATGCCTCCAGTGATGGTTTCAAAGCACCAGGGCAGATGACATGCCTACCTCCCTGATAATGACTAATGTGGCCCCAAACTCTTCCTGAGAACTGGCCATGGCGGCTTCAGGATGCTTCTCCTCATCTTCATTGTTAGGAGGGAAAGGAATGGTGTGCAGAGGCTTCAAGAACCACGTTTCCATTCTGATGACCTTTCTTCTTTTTTCTAATTCCCCTTCTTTTGACAAGTATTTCTTCCAGTGACTTAACGCATCTTTAAAAATAATATTCTCCGGGGCAGATTAAAACAAATTTGGGGATGTCAGCTGTTTCTTTTAGCCTTTTAAATGGCATTTCCTTTTTGATAGATTCTTGCTTTCAGAAAATACTTTAAAGAGATCAAAGAGTTTTTCAACAGGGTCCCATTTTCCCAGTGTATCCTAACCCTGAGTCCCTTATTTCTCTTATCACCCACGCCACTCCGCTATGACGCTCTGTATACAAAGTAAGAGCAGTTAACTTTGAAGTGCTGGATTAGCCCATGCCAGATCCTTGCCTCAGAATAACAAACAATACAGGTTCAACAGGAGTTCTCATCAGTAGTTCATTTTTCAGCCCCAAATTCACTGTCACTAACACAAGCAACATTGAACTCTCAGTCTATGGACAGATAGGAGAGATTTATCTGGTGGCAGGACCATGACCTAGTGATGAGAAGGTCAGACAGTTAAGGGATTTTTATATTTTGGAATGGCGAGGTTGTATTTTTTCCCTCTGGCTAGCGCATCTAATTTTTAAATAAAACATTGTTTCTCACATACTTGAGAACTTGGTTAGCTGGATGGCTGCTTTCATGGTCTAGAAACATTTCCTCTCTTTGCCCCATGGTAACTTGAAACACAGGCAGGCTTCTTGCCATGGGATGCTTCTCCGGCGCTTTCGTTTTGCCATAACTGAAGTTGAGCAGAAAAGGTCCCAACGTGCCAGAGGACGGGAGAGGTCGGTGTTGGCAGCCTCCGGCGGCACCAGCGGCACAGCACAAAGGTACCTCAGCGGGAAGCTGTGCAAGAGCGTGGCCAACAACCCAGCGCCGCAGCATTTCAGGGCAGGTTTGCTCCCTCGCCAGCCCGGCTCCCTCCACAGTGCAGCCCCTCCAGCTGCGTGGGCTCCGTGGGGGCTTTCAGAGGAGCCGTGGGCAGCCTCGGTGTTGGTGCTAGGCCACACCATTGCCTCATCGGCGCAGAGCAGGAGATGATCCACAGCCCCTGCGCCCGTGAGCCTTCAACGCAGAGCCTGAGCGATGGTGGGGATCTTCCCTGGCAGGTTTGGGCTTGACCAAACCCTCCCCTGCCAGCCTGGCCAGCGCTGCTGCAGCTCCAGTCTAAGGACGAGCGGGGAAAGCTTTGGGAACACCCTTAACCATGAGCATCCCATGTCTTTGACAAACTAAAAGCAAGGATTGCTGTTTGAAGAGAGAAGCGGATTAGAAACTAAAATCCCATCCCTGCCCTACTCGGCGTGGACGAGCTCTGTCTTCCTTGCCAAAGCTGTCGACATCTTTAGCAGTGTGGCCAAGAGCCATTGGAGTTTGCTCCTGCTCCTTTCTCTAAAAGCAAGAGTTTGCCCTAACAGGGTAATCCCAGGACCCCGTATTTAGGACTAAGCAGATCAAACATTCCTTAAATATCTACTTTATTTCCAAGTCTTAAATTGATGGCTCACATTCCATCGCTGATCTCGGATATTAAGGTTTGATTTTGGATCAAAAACCTTTAGCAGAGAGTCTTGTAACTGCCTCAAAAGATTCTGGACAAATACTTCCCTTTAATTGTAATGAGAACTGGGCATCCATATGCCCTACAGAGCCATGGAAAATTTAACTTTTAAAGGATTATTCAAAGAGGAAAGCTGCACCAGCTTAGCCAAAGCATTTATACTTCTTCAGACCTTGATGTCCTAAAATCTAGTTTTATTTTGGTTTACTAAAGTTGATTAGGAACAGATTTTTTTAAACTGAAATGAGCCACTTTTAAAATGAAACTTGAACATCTAAAGGAGGTTTGCGTCTTTTCCACACATGCAAGCTGCTTTATTGATTTTTTTTTTCTGTGCAGTATTTTCCTACATATGCTTCTTAAAACCTGCTACCATAAAGACTGAAGCTGTCTTTGTACCTGTGCACATCCTGCATTCTAGCCAAAACTCCATTTCAGTATCTCAAGCCTCCTGTTCACATCTCTGGGATGGTTGTGCTACCATAGAGCAATGACACGTTATTTTCTCTTCAGTAACTCTCCACAAAAAACTGGCCACACATCCCACGAACTGGTATTTTTTACTGATTAGCCATAAGCATCATCAAATTGTTTGTTCCTGGCAAAATCCGGATAGAAACTGCAAAGCTGCAAAGGCTGGCACCCTGGAAAAACTAGTCAACAGCTAGAGCTGAATAAAGACTAACAGAAAGAAAGAAATCCCAAGCCAGGAACACCGTGTGAGCAAAGATTAACTTCCTGCAGAAATAAGGTCTGGAAGATGAGATTTCACAAAGAATCAGGAGAGACAAATTGGGGTTTGCCACACGGTTAAAAAAAAATATATATTTTTTTTGCAATTGTTCAGTTAACAGCACGTGAGAGGGAGAAGATGAAATCGGAAAGCAAGCGTTATAATGAAGTTGCTTTCTGCAATGCTTTCTGCTTTAGCCACCCCTCACACAACTCCATCACCAGGGAATGCCCAGACTCCCGCAGGAAAGGTGCGCGCCTTGCCAGGACAGGCTGGGCTCCGCAGGGCCACGCACCGCACAGCCGGGCTCTGAGGGGGAAGGAATTCTGCAACTCCATCCTCCAATACACCCTGACCCCTTTATTACCATCTAAATTGATTTTATTAAATTAATAGGACCTCACCGCCTGGAAAATGCGCGCTTTCTTTTTTTTTTTTTTCAATAAATGGGAGGATTTATGAATAATTATAGCCTTATTTATAAACACAGGCATGCACAGCTCGATGCGGGTGCTGGGCTCATTCACCCTTCCCGGGAAGGAGACCCGGCCGCGCTGGGAGCGGGAACGGGGAGCGGCTGGAGCCGCCGCGCCGGGAGGCAGCGGTGAGGGGCTGCTTGGAGGAGCGAGCCGGGCGCGCAGCCGCCCGAACAACGGGGTTTCATCTGCAAACGGCGGCAGCGCCCGAGCCACGCCGCCTTCCGAAAAAGCTGCTCTGCAAAATGCCACTCGCGGGGGTCTTAAAGAAAGCACGCGTGGCCGGTTTTTTTCTCGTTCCCCGCCGGCTTAGGCAGCCCGTGGGTACCTCCAGCTCCAGGCAACGGCAAAGAGGGGGCAATTTTTTGCACGGCATGTAACTCAGCCTTTAAAACCCGGCAAGAGAAAAGCCTCTGGAGTAGAAATTCGTAATTAGAACAAACCTCAAATAGGAGGCACAAGAAAAGGTTCTGATTTATGGAGCCCAGCGTCCCATCCTCCGGGCGCTGCCGTGGGCTGGATTTTATGCCTGAAGG
Organism: Balaeniceps rex; assembly: GCA_013401315.1. NCBI lineage: Eukaryota > Metazoa > Chordata > Aves > Pelecaniformes > Balaenicipitidae > Balaeniceps > Balaeniceps rex. Next base: position 5,251 of record VYZW01014010.1, on the reverse strand, counting down.
AGGCGAGCGGTTTTATGCAAAGTTCAGGGAACTTTCCTAACACAAACTTTTTATCTTTTGATGATCCTTTTAATATAAAATCATCTCTCTTTTTTTTTTTTCCCTCCCACAATGAAGCAGTCGAACATTAAAAAGATAGCGAGTGCATTTTAAAGATGTTTCCACTTTATAAATCAAGCTTTCTTGGCAACAACATGATTTCTATTTCAATGCTGAGCTTGCTGTGTTCTCCTAATGTCTCCTACAGATCAGTCCTAAGAGGGAGTAACAATCCCCCAAAGTAATTCTCAGCCCTAAATTCTCGATAATTTATAGTTGGCTCGTTCTGTGGAGCTCTACAAAGAATGAAGCAAATGACTCCCCCTCTCCCCCCCACTAAGTTATCAATATTTGCCTTGTTTATACAAAAAGGCTATTTTACACCATTGCCATGGAATTAACGCTTCCGCTGAGCTTTACATTTCCTCTCCATTGAGTGAACTTGTCATTAAACTCACTTTTTTTTTTTTTTGGTTGTTTGAAATTTAAAAATCAGGCTTCAATTTCTTTTCGTTTGTGCCCCTTGAGGTCAGACAGACCAACATTTAAGTGATTTCAACTAACGGCATTCAGGGGCATCTCTGTGCCTGCTGGGAGGGGGATTAGAGTCCTAATTAGTGCCTGCAATTAACCGTCTTCCCTCCCCCCCCAATGCTAAATGCAAGTGCATACAAATCTCCATTAACCATCATTTTTTTAATTGGGTCAAGAGGAGGTTTATTATTGCTACTCTTTATTTAAATAGCTTCGGTAAAATAAAATCTGCATGAAGTAATAATTTTCAGTTCGTCATTTGCATGACGATTAACGGCATATTCCTGCTTTTGGGCTGCCCTGGTCTCAGCACGGACACGAGTGGCTCAGCCTGGCACTCGGTGTGAACGAAGAGACTTAAGCCATGACGGGATTTAAGTTGCTCGATTTTTCTGCCGTCCTCATGCTCATTATTTTGTGCGGTTTTGCTTTCGGTGCTGCTGGAGAGCCTGGCTCGGGACAGCGGCGGGCGGCGGTGCCGCTGCATGGGCTCCAGGGCTGGGTAGCCCTTGGACTCACTGCTAACACCCTAAAAATCTTGCCCTTTATTTCGACACTATTTGCAGCTGGTCACAGAGAAAAGAAATGAAGTGACTATTCTGTTTCGTCAGCATCTCAGCCATGTCTTTTTTTAAATTAAAAACTATTTCTATAAAAAAAATGCTGTTAGCTTGCTGGCACTGCACTGATTTTCACAAACGGAGAATTTGGCTTGATAATTTATAAAACCCAAAGTTTTGTACATCTTGGGGTCAATCCCCCCATCCCCTCGGTCCCATCCGCATGCTCACGAAAGGTGACTACGTGTGCACTGCCAGCTCCACTGGACAAAGAATGTGGGACTGAGCCCTATACATATGGATTTGTTTAAACAATCCACGTTAAGACTTACAAAGAGATAACATGCACATTTGGGATGCTTAGGGTCTAGAATTTGGTAAAGATATTACACGACCTGCACAGACACACTCCGATACTATAAATTAAGGGTGAAATATTTGAGGTCTTGATCCCCTAGTCTTAGCTGACTTAGGTAGCAGACCTATCAAAATGAATCCGGCTCTTCACATCAGTAGACGCTACAGAACAAGCACTAAGATTTTATACACCAAAATGTAGTGTGATAAGGACAGCGTTACTTGCACAATCACTTCATAAATAGGCCAAATACCAAACAAATTGAAGATCCTCGCGACAGACACCCCCTCTCCAGGGGGACTAATGGGAATATCTTGGTTATTCGAGTAAAGCTTCCAGCTGCTGCACAGAGCAGCACTGCTGGGGACAGGGGAAAGGAGAGGGAAACCGCTCATCGCCCCCCAGATCCAAAGCCGGGTGTTGGGGTCTGGGTCTTGCAGCATGAGCAGCACACAGGGGAGAAAGGCCCCCCCCGAGCTCCCCGGCTGCCCTGCACGAAGGATCAGGGACCACAGAGAAAAAGGACCGCATAGATATTGACCGTGGGATTTTTTTCTGCTTGCTCCCCATTATTGGAATGCCCTCCTCCACAGCTCTCTAGCACGGTGTAAAACTAGCAAACGCAGGGCATGGCAGAACCACACAGCTGTGTTAGAATTAAATGGATTTTAATACCTAAGTCTGGCAATTTTTCTTTTCCAGCAGCAGCGATGCGAGCCCGCTGCTGCAGAATCCAAGGACAGATATGTCTGTGCCCAGAGTAGGAGCTGGCTAGTTTTGTTGGGAACCGTCTGACTGCCGAGCTGGTGATGGGCTGAACTTCAATTCTGCCGTTTAATTTTCTGACATTAATTCTGCCATGTCCCACCTGAGCAGCCCGGGTGGGAAGGGAGCCCTGAGAAGGCGCTGGGATGGGTTCCCCGGGGAAGCAAAGCCTCTGTGAGCCGCTGGGATCCCTCCCACCCCAGCCTGGGTGTGCAGGCTGAGGGGGCTCTGATTTGGTAAAACTCATTGTTTGTTTCCAAGGGAAGGCAGAACTTTTTTTCCACACCTAACAGGATAAAAGTGGTACCTGTCTCTCTCTCAGTTTTGAGATTAAAAGCATAGCCTAAGCCTTCGTATTGCTAGAACTTTGGTGCAAAGTATCCCAGCCCAGGTCTTAGTGCACTGCGCAGAAAAGGGGAGTGGGGTTTGCTTTGGGGGGGGGGGAGGTAGAGCCACAATCATGCTAACATCTTAAAAAAACCCCAAATAATAACATGAAGAATTACCAAAGAGAATTGGGACTAAATGTAGCAAATGACTCCACAACTCTTTCTTGCATCCACAATCTCGTTGCCACACTCAAACGCATGCACAGTTTACACCGAAAAAAATGATCTTACTGAAATCTGCAATCACAATAATAATTTTTTAAAATGCCACTGACTGCAGTAGCTCTGCAAAGCCCAGTCTCGGCAAACAGGGACATTTCATACGGATCAGAAGCAATGGGAATTTCACAGGGAATTTTCACTAACCTGCCTGCTTTGGTTATTATCATTTCGGTGCCAGCTTCATGAAATTTCTTCCATAGCTCCTTCTCATGGAGATAGACTTTGATATTTTCTATTGTCTGGAAAAATAAAGATAATGAGAAGAGCAAGAAACCACTGAGAAAACCTAGGAGAGGGGCTGGGAAGGGCCGCGGGAAGGGCAGTGGGGCTCGGCGGCTGCGCATCCAGTGCCGCAGCCTCGGTCCTGCCTGAGCAGGAGGAGGATGGGGTCCCAAAAATTCCACTGCCCTTTGCCAAAAATAAGAGAAACAAACTGAGGCCGGTTTTAATTGCAGACTTTCACATCCAGGCGGGATACTGCGGCCAAAGGGATTTTTTCTTTCTTTCTTTCTTTTTGGTAGGGGTTTCCGTGCCCCGATGGCGCGGACGGACCCCGCTGTGGCCCTGGGGATCCCAAAAACCGGGGCCAGGAGCATCCGCGGGGACACCCGGGTCCGCTGAGCGATGCGCGGTTTCTCCACGGACCCGTTCCTTTCCGCGGGGTGCCGGGGGCAACGCGGAGGCGGCGGCCGGGTGCGGGGGGCGAAGGCAGAGAAGCCGCGATGTGCCGAAAGGCCGCGGGCGGACCCGGCTTTTTATTTAGCGGGGGGGGGACCCCAACGAAACCCACCGCCGGGCCCGATCCCCGATCCCGGATTCGGCTCCGCGGCGCTCGGGCTCGCCCTTACCGACCTGCCGCACCCGACGGCGGGCGGGGGGCGGCCTGCTTTGCACGGGGAAAAAATAAAATAAAATTTAAAAGTAAAGAAAAATGCGATTTCCTCGCAATTCCCTCCCCGGTGGCGGCCGGGGGAGATGCGCGGTGGCGGCAGGCCTGGCTCCGGCACCGCCACCCGCGCTCCGGCCGGGCTGGCAGGGAGAGCGAGGGGCGAAGCCGTCGGGCAGGACGCGGGGCCGGGCGGTGCGTACCTGCTCGGGGTCGGGGGGCTGCGGGCTGCTGAGCGGCGTGCTGCTCCCCCCCGCTACGCCGAGGACGGGGGAGCCGGCGGAGGAGTCCGCATGGCCGGGCGCGGGGGCTGTTGGAAACCCTTCCTCGGTTTCAGACAGGCTTTTCTCCTGGAGCATTTCCTTGGGGGGAGAGAGGCGCACCGTTAGCTCGCAGCACCGGGGGCCACGTCCAGCCCCTGTGTCCCCCCCAGCCCCGGGTACGGCCACCTGCGGGGTCGGGCCCTCCCGGCCCGGCCCGCGGTCCTTCGTCAGGCGGCGACACTCGGCGAGACTGGGACGTGACACCCCCGGCCCCAGGGGAAAGCCGCTGTGCCCGGGAGAGCCGGGCCGGGCCCGCCTGCCCCCGCGGGGGAGCCGCCCACGCGTGGCTGCGCTCCCGCTTGAGGCCCGGGCAGCTCATCTCAGATGTGGCTTCAGCCCCCCAGCCCCGACCCTTTCTCCTCTTTTCCCCGCCGCCCCGCTTTTTGCCACCGTGCGGGGCCGGTACCCGTCGGGGAGGGCAGCCCGGCCCGGCCAGTCGCTCTGCCCCGTCCCGTCGGGGCTGCGGGGGCTTCTCGACGGCGCTCAGGGCCGCGGCGGAGGGCTGCGGCGGAGCCGGGCGGCGTAAACAGCGGAGTGCCGGGCTCCGAGATAAAAGGGCCCCTCTTAAACTTGGACGGAGACTGGGAAAAGCCAATAAAGATAAGGCCTGACAGCTCCGCCGGGGCTGCCGCGCATCAACCCCGACTTTTACAGCGCGGAGGGACGCGGCCGCCCGCCCCGCTCGACGGACGGACAGACGGACGGGCAGCGCCGGCGCGGAGGGGGAGCGGCCCCGAGGAGGCTGCGGGGTCCCGGCCCCGCGGACCGACACCGGCGCTCCCCACGGGGAAACGCTGACGGCAGCCGGCCCCGCGGCCCCCGACGGAGCGCTCCTCTCCCCCGAGCCGCAGCTCCGGTCCCCTGCCCGGCGCGCTCCCTGCCCCGCGTCGCCAAGGCTGAGCCGCCGTTCGGGGCGGCGGAGGTGGAGGGGGAGAGCGGGGCTGAGACCCCCAGCTCCAGCCACAGCAGAGCTCCAGGGAGAGCTGCGGCCGCGGAGGCGGACAGCCCGGCGGCTCCGGGCGAGAGACATGCTCCCGGGCACCGCTGCACCGTACTCGCCGCGGCCCCCCGGGCAGGGACCGCCCGGCAGCCCCCGGCCGCAGCGGCTCGCCCGGTGCCCCGAACGCACCGGCGGTCCCCCCGCCCCACTCGGGGGGACGGGACGGGACGGGACG
>VYZW01014009.1:0-13766 GCA_013401315.1 Balaeniceps rex | reverse complement strand
GATCCCTGGGGGACCCCACTTGTGATGGGTTGCCAGTTTGAAAAAGAGCTATTTACCACCACCCTTTGCGTGCGGCCTGTCAGCCAATTAGCCAGCCACCATACAGACCACTTATCTAGGCCATAATGCATCAATTTCTCCAGGAGGAGGCCATGGGGAACTGTTTCGAAAGCCTTGGAGAAGTCCAGGTAGGCAATGTCCACGGCTCGCCCCATGTCAACCGAGCAGGTCACTTTATCGTAGAAGGCCACCAGATTTGTCAAGCATGATCTACCCTTAGTGAAGCCATGTTGGCTTTTCCCAATCACGTGCTTCACTTGACTTGTGATGGCCCCCAGGAGGATTCGTTCCATAATTTTCCCAGGGATTGAAGTAAGACTAATGGACCTATAATTTCCCGGATCCTCCCTTGAGCCCTTCTTGTAGAAGTAACATTCTTGTAGGAGTAGCATTCGCCTTCCTCCAGTCCCCTGGGACATCCCCTGATCTCCACGACTTCTCAAAGATTATGGAGAGTGGCCTCACAATGACATCAGCCAGCTCTCTCAACACCCTCGGGTGGATGGCATCGGCCCATCGATTTGTAGGGGTCAAGCTCCTGTAATAATTCACATACTAACTCTTCCTTCACTGATGGTGGGTCTATGTTTGGATCAACCTGGATTTTCGTTCCCAAAGCCTGGGACCTACCAATGTTGGTAAAGACAGAGGTGAAAAAAGTGTTGAGAACCTCTGCCTTTTCAGCATTGTTGGTGACTGATTCACCTCTTCTGTTTAACAGTGGGCCTATGTTTTCCTGAGTCATGAGATGTCACTGCATGGTAGCTTAATTTGGTCCCAGGGATTGGCCAAACTATTTCCAGCTATGCAGATAGACCTAGTGGAATATGACCTCTATCACATCACAGCTCAAAAGACAAGAGTTTTATCTATTACATGTACCCATGCAGACACTTGTTTTTACATTACTTCAGTTTTTGTGCTCACCTGGGGACATGAAACTTCTGAAACTGCCCACTGATGGCTATAACTAGCCTTACAATTACTATTAGTATAGCAGCAGTGCCTGGGACCTCCAAAGCTGAGTACCTATATCTCAAAACCCAAAGCCTTGTGTCAGAAAGTTTACAATATAAATGAAAGATAGACAGAAAAGGATACAATAAACAAACTGGAAAAATACAAGGTAAAATGGATAGAGAGATACTTATCATGACTAAGGTAAGTTTTAAAGAATGGTTCAAAGGTGAATAAATAATACATTTGTGGATCCTAATGTTAGCTTCTTTACCAAAGGACCTTCTACACAAGCATTAGGAATCATAGCTCAGAGACATTATTTGGTAAACCTGGCAAGTGAGTTATAAGCGTAATTCTAAATAAACTGATTAGTGCATAAAAATATCCAGGAGGATGTTGATCCATTAAAAGTACTTGCAAAAACCACATAGATAGAGTAATTTTTTTGAGGAATATTTATTTTCAGTTCCATTTAAACAACCCACTTTTGTAACACATACTAAAATCTTTAGGAAACATTCTAAGAAATTTCAGGATTATAGCCACAGGGATGAAGTAAATGCATTTCAGTTCTGCAGATTAAAATACAGAATATGTTTGCATCATTCTGCATTTTATTACGTTGCTGCCTTTTGGTATGCTTTACATTAAAAATACATGACTGACACTCTTTATACCAGTAAGCCTTTTTATTGAAAAAAAATATTATTGCATTAAACTACATTCCCAGGAATTCCTTGAATAACCTAAAAAAAAAGCCGCATTGCATGTACAATAGTGCAATTCACTTAGCTACTGTATAATATAAAACACTTTATACAGAGAATACAAAACAAAATTACTAGTTTACATTTTATACTAGCCAGAGTATTATCCAGTTTTAAATATAAACTTAATACTTTTAAAATCAATCCGGTCAAATGGCATTTTTATGCAAACCTGAACAATAAATATACATGTTAAATGTATTCCAGGAGTGCCCCAGTTACCAAAAAAAAAAAAAAAAAAAAACAAATAAAAAAAAAAATCTAAACCTGTATCATTGTGTAACTCAGGAAACTTTTGTTATTGGAATTCCACAGTGTGGGTGACCTGTTTCCTTGGATTATGTATCGAGAATATACAATCAAGCCAAAGTAGATTATTAACTTGCAGTGTATGTATCGCTGCCACCAGGATACTGTAACTCTTTTAAAAATCAGTCTAAATAAAATCAAAATTGTAGCACGGCTCCATACATCAGGCTCAATTATGCTTTTAATAATAATAATGATACATATTTAAAGTACATTACTCATGAAAAACAAATATGGCTGCAAGTAGAGCAAATATATCATCTCAGCTGTGCTGATAATATTACATTTCACCAAGAAAATCCATTCTGTGTACTAAGAACGATATTGGACATTCCCTTTGTTGGTAGTCAATGATAGCTGTTTTGTTATTGTGCTGTTTCCATTCCTTCTTAATCTCTCTTTTTTCCATCAATACCTCTCAAAATCCTAATTTCCATTGTTCCAAGAATTAAATTTAATCTTTATTGCCTATTCATTTGCCTTACCAGATCATCCTTGTTGGTATATACAGTGATTCATGGACATCCTATGATTTGGTTCCTTCCTAGAATCCTGTTGTATTGTGCATATATTAAGGGAAATGTATATAACTATTTTCCATAAATAATCTATGTAGTAGGATGTTGTTAAGTTTCAATTGGTCAGGTTTCTTGCCATAGGAATTTCTGCAATATTAACATTGCCTGTAAAAAGCAGGGATACAAAATGTGTGTGTAAGCATTGAAGATGAGATTAGCCTGTCATTTCTTCTGTTCCACTTTTTCTTCCTGGTGTTATCTACTTAGGATTCAGATGAACTCTTGTTTACAATGAGAACAGCTGTTTTTTCTTGAATAGGAATGGAACTGGGCCCATAAATTTAAAAGTTTGTAGGGCTGGAAATGCATCTTTTAGGCTGGTATTAACCCTGAACCTGTGGTAGTGGCTGTGCAGCTCAGTCAGCCTCTTCTAGGGCACTTTAAAACACACAATTCAGAGTGTTCCTACAGGATTATGACTGTTTCCAAGTGGTCCACTGAGTGAGGGATCTCCATCTGAGCAAGCAACTACTAATTTTCAGGGGTGTTAAGTCGCATTCAGTGAAATATGTTTGATTCTCAGAAAATAAAGTTTCAGAAGTATAGAAATTATATGTAAATTCAGATCTAATTTGGGGAAGATTTTCAGCTGAAAACAAAAGGAAAAATTTTAAAACTGTGGACATATTTGTTTTTAACATCTTTCCCAAAGAAAATTTCTGACTTTCTTAATTCGGAAGCAATAATTTCAATTAAAGAAGTTCTCTATAATTAAAATAAGAAAATTAAACCATAAAGATAAGTAACTCCAAAATGGCATGAATGCATTTTGTTAATGAAATTAATAAATCAGCTGGGAATCCAAGCAAAAGATATTTGAGGGTGCTGTTTTCATCAACCTTTTTCAATACAAAAATGTTTTACTTCTGCTCAGTCTCCAGATTTTTTCCTGACAGCTTTTATTTGATGGCTAAAATGCTAAGTATCCGAAAAAATTTTAACTTTGAAAATCAACTGCAAAACAAGCAGTCACAACTTGTAAAATCATTTGTAAATCTTGGCATAATACCAGTTTATGCTGAAGCAGCTGCTTTTAGAAATTAAAACAATTGCATTTTATTGCAATAGATAAATCTAGTTTGATTAAAACTAAGTTAGAAAATTGGTCCTAAGTTGTATTTTAAATACTCAACTTAATTGCAGTTAGGTTTCTCAGTTTCTTCAGATAGCCAAATACAATGGAATAAAATCCTCCAAAAGTTTTTAAATGTGTTTTATATCAATTCTGAAAGATACATGATTAATTGTGCACTACATTATTGCAAATTAATTGAAATTATTTCAAATGTTTCTAATCCAAACAAACAGGTACTGTCTGTTGGACACTTCACTGTCCAATTATATTGGGAAGCATGCCTGCAGTCTAACCACAATTATGAACATAATTTCATGCTAAATATCCCATGTTGAGTTAGAAACATTATAAAATTAGTCAAAATGTACCATTCAAATTGATGCTGAAGCCCTCACCTATTTCCAGATACAGTTATTACTAGTAATTTCAACCACGCATTACCCTGAAGGTTGGATACATGCATTCAAACATTGCAGATTCAGAACTTCAATTTGTATGTTGAGAGTTTGGGAAGCCATGCGAGACTCTAGACTTATTTGTTTAGATTCAATATACCTTGAAATGCTGAGAACTGTGGCATGGTTGTCTATGAGACTTGACCTGGAGAGCCAGTTTCTGCTTAGAATTTTACTTCTGCGTTTTTATGAATATCAGCACAATTTTATAGGACAAGCCAATTGTTTATGTTGTTTGTGAAAGGGATGAAACATATTTACACATTCTTTGGGCAAGACTCTCCCACATGTCAGAGCTCTGTTTGGTAGGAAAGAAGTGTTGCAGTCTTGGCCAAGGACCTCTGAGGTTCAAGGCCAGCACTAGCTGCTTGGCCACTCTGGGCTGCTGCAGCCCACCCCTGACGTACCCACAGGCAGACAATGCCAAAAAACTTGGCTTCATCCCCTTCTTTCCCTTGCCTTCTTGGATGCTTGGCTCAGGGAGAAAAGTAGCAGCCTGCTTGTGCCAGCACAGAGCCCCCTACACTAAGGGAATTTTTTGTTATGTGTCTGTGGCCAGACTGCAGTCCCTTTACACTGTCCAAGCAACATATGCCAGGGATAAAATCACTAAAGTATCTTTTGAGATGTTGTTGTGACCCTCTTCTTCCAGTGATAACTCATCAGCCTTTACTCTGAGGGTCCCCAATTTATTTTGGCCAGGAGACAGAACTAGGGACTTGTGGTCCCAGATACCTTCTTTTTTGCTCTGTCTGAAACACCTTAACCAGACTAAGTACTATGTGATTGCATATACACACTCAGAAAAGCAAACCTTTGAGGTGTGTCAAGATTGCTCTACCTTAAATTGCGTTGTTTTAAATCACTCATCGGTGTTGACATTCCTGGTCCTGTTGTGTCTGGGTGCTGTGGTCCTATTCCTACTGACAGTCACAGACTTCACTTCAGGCTGTTCCTTCCAAACCTTCCATAGAATGACACTAGCTGGATCCCATCCTCCTTGTGATAATATCATAAAAGGCTTTGAAACAGCTTTTACTCAGTGATACGAGAACTAAATCAACATTCATATGCTGTCAGTCAGAATGTGGACTTTAAAATATTTGCCATTGTGCTCTCAGTAAAACAGTAGATTTCCCCTCAGACATGTGATTGAACACTGAATAATTTATTTTATTCAAATTTGGTTTTGGAGCCATGGTGTAATCATTTGGGCTAGTTTAAATAGCTAGAAACACTGAAAACTTCTTTTATTGGTGGTAACTGTTGGGTCTGGCTACAGCAAGAATGGTGATGGGGCTCTTGCCCTTGGAATAACGGGTGAACTAAGGGATTTGGATGTATAGCAGAAGGTGTGGCTGCATTCAGGTGTGGTGTAAATAAGGCTGGGATATATGCAGTGTGTGGCAGTGCAGGGAAGGTCAGTGGGGAAGGGTGGAGGGGGGTGGTGGAGACCAAGTGCAATGGGTGTCCTGTCAGCAGAGCAGGGTGGGTGGGAATGAGGGCTGGTGCTAACGGAGAAAGTGATATGGGGGTGAAATGTGCCTGAGAGAGGGGGTGGAGGTGTGCCAGGGAGAGATGGCTGCCGTGGGGATGTACAGATGCCGAGACAGCAAAGCGTTGCAGCAGTGTGTGGTGGATAGTGGTGACAGTAGCATGCTGCTGAACAGGGAGGGCAGGAACTGCTGGTGTTGCAGAGAAGGCAGCTGGTCCTGGGGCAGGCAAAACTTTCAGGTGTTTTGCCAGAAGTTGTTTCTGCATATGCTGCTGGGCTTGCAGCTGCAGCAACCTGTATTTCTCTACTTCCTCTGGTGAAAACGTGATAGGCTGCTGCGTTAAAGCAGGGGCGGTGGATTTACTGTACACTTCTGGGTCATTTACTGTGTCATACTTCTGCATAGCACTGTCACAAAGAGAGACTGAACTGCCTTCTGCCCGGTTCGAGTCCATGTTTACATCATGTAGTTCTTCTTTGGTCTCTGTTGAATTAGCAACAACAGAATATCTATTAGAGGGAAAAGCACCAGGGAAATCATTTGGTACTGGGTCACAGCTTTGTATAAAGGGTTGCACTTCACTAATGAAGAGATTGGATTGTTCCTTTATTGCTGTGTTCCTTTTTATGCTCGGGGTCTGATAGCCTGTTCCTATTTGAATGATGTCTTTAAAAAGACAATGATCATAATCAGTGCCTGTTGAAAGAGCAACATTAGTTATCTCTGATGCTTCAAAGTTGTTTTTCTTCACACTGGTTTCCAACGAACTGATTTCATTATGCCCTGTGTCATTTTTAGCTATGCTTAGCAGTTTCTCTGGCAAAGGTAACATTGCAGTGTCATCTACTGATGATGAAAACTGAAGAGCAAAGTGACTTCGCGAGTGATCCTTTAATTCTACCCCACAAGTGCTTGAAAATCTCTCTGAATCGTGTGTTTGTTCCTGGGTTTTCTTGGACTGCACTCTTTCTAAAAGTAACTTGGCTGTCAGTGACTTTCTTTTTCCACATGTGTCTTTTGCCAGGCTTTCAGAAGAGCAAGTGGCAAAGTTTTTTGACTGACCATTCACATTCAGAGAGTCGTAATGTGCAGTTTCAGCTTTTCCCCATTCAGTGTTAGAACATCTTTCTGTGTCCTCTTTTGTTTTGTTGTCACATTTGTCAGTCTCTTTTGAGAAGGATCCTGGACTGCTACCTCTTGATATTCTGCTACTAGATGATCTTTCGCTGCTTCTTGAATCTCTGGTGGAACAACTTTTGGAGCTATGGTAGCTTCTACTTCTACTATGCACTTTGCCAGAATGCCCGTGTCCACATCTGCTCTGTTTAGATCTGTCTCTGTGTTGTAAAACTCTATGTCTTGAACATCTTCGATATTTCATTGTGCCCCTCTGCGTACAGTTTCTAGTTCTGTGACTTCTACTATGACAAAGATAATCTTCGTCTGTATCATCAGAAGTGAAAATACACGTGTGCTTTCTGTGTTTACATTTGTGCCTTTCAGCTGTCTTGCTTTTTCTTTTACAACAAAAAAGCAAATGATTTCTGCTGTGATTGTTCGATTTGGGACTCATGTAGCTCATGTAGCTACCTGTACTGCTACCCGAAGTGTCAGAATAGCTGGAATGTCTGTCAGAGGAGGACTTTTGAGGAGATGGAAATCTCCAGCATCTCGTGTAACTTCCACATCCTTCATTTTCTGAATACCTGCTGTATGAACAGGTTTTATAACTAAGGAAACTTCCACTAGAGTCTTTTCCACTGTCACTTATGTCACTGCTGCAGCTGGCCACATCTTGAACAGATCTGCAGTCATTTTGGTTTTCACATTTTTGCTCAGAATAAATTAAATGACATTTTGCAGCTTTAGACTTTTTAATCCTAGACATTAAAGCAGAAAAGGAAATGCTTTCATTTCTAATGTTCTGTTTTTTTCTTTCACAGCTATGAAAATGGTGCTTTAAAGATCTTCTCAGTGTTGTTGTATGAAGACTTTTTTCTGTCACGTAATCCTTTTGTGAGACATCAAGGTAAGCAGGCACTTTGGGTATATTTTCATTCAAATAATCTGCGAAGTATTTTTGACCATTTTCATTCATTTCTTTCTCTATGTCTGACTCAGCTTTTTGCTTGGCCTTTCTTGGATTTAAGGAACCTTTCATCTTCTTTGGTTTCAACAACTGATTATCTTGTTCATTCAACATTTGCTTGTATTTTATTAAACCTGAGGCTTCATTTTCATCTGCAGTCTTATTTATAGAGTGCTCTTTACAGCTTGCTTTGTTTGTTTCATGCTGTTTACCATCTCTGTGATTTAAAGAGAGTCTGAAGTCAAAATACAATGGATTACAGCCATATGAAATACAGGGCTCAGTTTTTGTAAACAAAAGTAGTTCTGTGGGCCACTGCAGAGCAGTGGTGCCATCTTTGCTCACTACGTGGAGGAAAGGCAATGCTTGGGGTTTCACCTGTTTAACCATGGTCTCCCTTGGAAGTGTTTCCATATTCCCATTTGTGGTTTCTGAACTCTTCAAAGATCTTTCTCTTTTTACCACACCAGGACCGTCATTAATGTTGTTTGCGCATGCCAGCTGAGGTTCTGGCTGTTGTGGGAACTCAGGTAACTGGTCAGGTGGGTGGGCATTGCTGTGCTTGTAGGTGTTCAGCTGTGTACAAAAATTGCTAGCTTGGTATGAAGGTGAAATGAGAGTTTCCAATAATTGTTCAGACTCATTCAATTTGCTCTCTTGCTCTGTTTCTCTAAGTGAACCAGAAAAATCCAGATTTGAAAGCTGCATTTTGACTTTGCAAAATGAAGGATGAGCACTGACCTTTTCTTCTAATTCTCTATCACTGCTTTTATCATTTTCCTTTAGCATTTTGGGTTTTGCAGCTACATGACTTGATGCACTGTTATCCAAATCCATTTGGTCTTGTGTAATAGGTGGCCCTTTATCCAAGCTTGCCTTTACATCCTCCTCCAAAAGTGTGCCAGAACGACAGCCTTCAAGAGCTTGCTTTGTTTTATGGTTGGGGGATTCACTACAATCATTTCCTTCTTCAGAGTTCTCACTGAAGACTGATGCTGAGGACTCGAGCTTCAAAGAGACTTTTTTAGAAAATGAGAAAGACACTCCTGCCCTTTGAGAAGCATTGGTGCTATCTGGGAACACTTGCAAGACTTGATTTCCAAGTGCATGGGGTCTTTCAGTAGGGGACTGGTGCCTGCTTATGATAAGCTGCTGTTTCTCTACTATGCTGCTGGAGAAACCTTGTCCTCTCATGGTGGTTCTTTGAGAACTGGCTGTGAACTTGTCGCCCTTGTACAGGAAAATGTCATCTGGTGATTGCTGCTTTTCCACGACTAATCTGGGGGCTTTAAGCAATGGTCCACTCCCAGTGATGCTGTAAGGCAGTAAATAAAAAAAAAGAAAGCTGTATTAAGTAACCAAGTTAAGACAGAACTCGCATTTGACAATGTCTGTCTGGTAAAGAAGGGTGTCATGCATGCTGTTACGAGGGAAAACTAAGTTTCTAAAGTTTCTAAAGGGTAAATGTGCCATCTAGCCCTGAGCCTCAGCTTCTATATGGGCAAGACTGTCTTTGCATACAGGAAATTATATGATTTGAAGTCAACATACAAATGCTCTTTTTCAGAGTTATGCCCATGTACATCCAGAATAAACAGTATTGTCTTTACTCTGAATTGATATCAATGATAATCTGTTCTGTGAGAAGTCTTGGGTTTGTGAGACACCACCACAAAGGAGATCATGCCTTGTTCAAAATGAGACACTTCCACCTGGAGCATCTGCAGAACCAAACTCTATAAGAGAAAAGGCAACATTTTCCTTGCTTGGGGCAGGGGGAGGGGGGTATGTAAGATTTTTTTTTTAAGAGTACATTTTTATTTTATATTTATATTATTCCACAATAAATGACTTTGTGGAATATTCAAAGAGATATTAATGTTAAAACTATCACCAAACATTGGTGGGGAATAGGACACAAGGTTGATTTCCATCAATATTAATGGCAACTTCAGTGCTCTCATTATCAACCACCATTTGATTTTCTTTGCCATATTCTCTTTATGTATACTACTTTCATTAATTGCATTTTTCCTCTTCCCCAAACCTCTCAGATTTTAAATCTGTGGTTTAGTTTTCTTGTACTTCAAAAAAAAAAAATCAACCTGTTCTAAGAAAGCCTTAACGAACATGGTAAATCATTGATTTCTTGCAATATATAATTATCTGAGATTGGAATTACTGTTGCCATTTTCCATTAGAGATGAGACATATATAGCCACCATACAAATGTTTTTCCAAGTACTATTTTAAACATGCATTTCATTAGACCAATTATCTACATTTGCTACGAATGCAGTACTAGAGTACACTTACATGAAAAAATTTTGGAACCAGTTTCAGTAAAGAATTTCATTAAAAATTAGAAAATATTTTAATTAAATGTAAGTAAATTACAACTGACAGACCTGCATAACAGCTGTCTATAAATAGGCTAGCATGCTTTATAAATGCTATAAAAATGCATTGATCTTCAGCAGTGGGAAAGACATAAAGACTCCCTGGAGTAGGGTCAGCTTGGAGTATGAGAATATGTATGCATTTCTGATAATTTATTTGCATTTGCCACAAATTTGGCATCAGGAGATACAAATTCACCCCTATTTGTACATCAAGAAGGAATTATCTCTTGGAGAAGGCATGTAAAGAGATCCTTTTCAAAGTCTCCTTGGAACAGCAAAATAAAGCTGCATTTTCAGTTTTTCTGTGCATGAGAGTAACAGTAATTTTGTTGTCAAATTGAATTAGCTTGTTGTAAGGAACTCTGTTGGAACCTGAGACACAGTACTCAGGGACAATAACAATTGTGTGTGTGTGTAGACTTTTGCTTAGAAAGGCTGACTTTCTGTCTTGCCTGAGCAACTGGGAATGCTACCCCTCCACCAAAATCATGGTTCTCAGCCACCCCTGAACCTATCAGTCATTACAAACAGGAGTAGCAAGCACTGTCTTTCCAGGCTCTTTGTAAAGGATTATGGACTCCTGGCTCTTTCGAAAAGCAAACCCACTTTTTCCTTCCCAGTCTCACTCTGGCTTTCCTATTATCACTGACCTTATCCGTCTATCTGAGACTACATCTTCAAGTGCGTGGGCATAAAGGCATCTTCCCACAGGCAATTACGTTTCTTTCAGTAGATTTGTATGAAAATGGAGTTGTAACCATAAAAGTGATACATTAGCACTTAACTGTTATATTTCAGGAGATTACTCAAAAGCAATTACATAGGCCAAAATGAGTGTATAATAAACTCTGAATGTTATTATTTCCAGTGTACAGTAAGCTTGATATGAATTTAAGAGAATGCCAGTTTAATTATCTACTTAAC
This sequence comes from Balaeniceps rex, assembly GCA_013401315.1. Classification (NCBI taxonomy): domain Eukaryota; kingdom Metazoa; phylum Chordata; class Aves; order Pelecaniformes; family Balaenicipitidae; genus Balaeniceps; species Balaeniceps rex. Next base: position 2,651 of record VYZW01014009.1, on the reverse strand, counting down.
TCATTATGGTCATAGATTAACATAAACAATTGGTCTGGTGGCAATCTATTCTATTGAAGCATTCAGTGTCATTAAACAAAGGAGAATTCTCAAATGCAAAGGTTTATTAGTGCAAACTTTGTATTGTATCTTGATATTCATCAATAGAGCTAAGAGTACTGGGCAAACTTAACTCAGTTAATTACTTGTTTTTCATTCACATGATACTTCCATTACTCTACGAGAAACTGTGAGAATAATCTCAGTACACTAAAAGTAGTGAAAATGATTCACAGACTAAGTACAAATGCTCTAAAAGGTGTTTTTACTCTCCTGTTCACTTACTATTAAATGATAAGACAGTTACACTAATCTATTCCAGTCAGTCTGAATAAGGTAAAATGGTGATGATATAAAAATATCTTCAAACCACTCGGTTCAGCTACAGGAGAGAAAAACACAAACCTTCATATAGCAAATAATTAATTCAGGGGCTTTCAATTTTATGGTTTGCAGAACAGGAACATTTGAACTTGGGGACAGCTGAAAACAGGTTACAGTGTACACAATCTCTGTACATTACACAGTGTGGGAGTAAAAATATGGAGATTTCTTCTGGGACTGAGGAAAGAGGGCATTAAAACGTGATATACATTTTAAATACTTGCCATTCTGACTGCTTCCGTAATTCTGCAAGCTGGTGGAGCCGCTTGAGTGCTTTTTCCTGTTTCTTCTCATCTTTCCATGACTTTGAAGCCACATTTCGAGCAAATTCTCTTTGTTTTAAATCTTTCAATCTCTGTGTGAAAAGAACAAAAAGAGAAGGGATTACATATGTACATAGCAGATGCATTTCCTCTTACTCAATTTGTTTGCTTTTGGTGAAGTTAGTATGTAAATGGAGAGTAAAAATATACTTAAAATGTTATTATCCTAAGAGATTGAAAACGCTATTTTTGCCTAACAAAACAACATGATTGGGTCATTGCTATTTAGCTGATATATACCTACATATGAATGATAGCTTTTTAGTTTCTTATGAATACACAAATCTTCTGTTGTGTACAAATACATACACATAACTAGACTCCATTTAATGTAGTCAAAATTTTCCTATTTAATTCAGTCAGTTGGATTTTAATCCATAGGCATGAACTGAAATAAATCTGAGCTTGTGTGTCTAATGTATTTTACAGATGTCTATACTTGCACATGTATGCATGGATGTATGTGTGCTTCTGTGTTGGTTTTGTAGCTTTTTTAGACTGCATTTTTCAAAGGAAAGAACTACTGTCTGAAATATTTGATCAGGAAACTCTCTTACGGTTATTTCCACAAGTTTTTTTTATTTCCTTGAACATCTGTAAATCAGGTAATTCCTGTTGGAGAGAGCAAGATTCTTTGCCTTTATTACATTTTTTATTACCTGGTTTTGCACTGCTGATAGTATAAGGAAAAGTGAAGGAGAAGAAGACACAAACCAAAAAATGTCAAAAATATCGTCTGCAAAAAAAGTGGTGCTATCTTGCCTTTGAGTTCACTGTGCTCTCTAGGACTCAGGAGGTCATGTCCAACCTTACAACTTCCCGGTTCAGGTCCATGCTTCCACGCTCCATGGCAGAAAGGTCTTCCTCCCTTCACCACCTCTCCAGTACTGTGGTGTTTGGGGAAGGCAGGTTTACAAGCCAGAAGGGAGCTCTGGTGCATACAGCCAGAAGCCCAAACTTGAAAGCTGGAGGACCTGGACTGAGAACTAAACCAGTGCATCCACTTGCCCCTTGGTCTGGAGGTGGCCTGTGCTCTTCTGTGAAATTCAGAACTATAGTATCAACACCAGCAAATGCTAAATTTTCCATGGAGCCCAGAGAGTTGTTTTGGCAAGCTAGACTTGAAGAAAGGCTTTAGTATCACAATCATTTTTAAACTGCTGCTCAGCTGCCAACTTCTATTCCTACTTGCCTGTCCATCAGCACCTAAAGATCAACATCCTAATCACTACCGTCATCTCATGCTGCTGTTTCCCTATAGCATGGCCAAAAGTGCAACATGCATCTGTAGGATAAATTGGAGGCTGACCCAGCATTGTAGCAGCAAATATTGCTTTCTGCAGCTCATGTATGTGGAGCAGTCTAGCCATGGCACAGAGCTCTGCACAGGCCAACAGGCGTTTGAGAAACAGGGTAGAAGGCAGAGAGTCCTCAACTTGTAGGGGTCAAGAGAATGACGAATGCATGAGAGAGAACTGCTTTCTGAAGAGAGGTCTAGCTTTTGCCTGTAGACGAAGACAAAGTGAATAGGTGAAAACCACTGTGTGGTTGCTTTATACAATCTAAAGAGATGGTAGCTGGAAGCTGTAGCAGGTATCTCCCACCACTGTCACAACAGCTGCCCTTCAAGTACGGATTTTTTTAAAAAGCCAGATAACTTCTGTGAGAGAAAAATAAATAAATGCTGGGAGGCTGTCGTGGTTTAGCCCCAGTAGTCAACCAAGCACCACACAGCTGCTCACTCACCCTCCCCCCCCGCAATGGGATGGGGGAGATAATGGGAAGGGCAAGAGTAAGAAAACTCACGGGTTGAGATAAGAACAGTTTAATAATTGAATATAATAATAATAATAATTATAGTAGTAGTACTAATAAAAATTGCAATGAAAAGGAGAACAAGAGAGA